>JBBKCR010172389.1:0-15175 GCA_037577295.1 Ladigesia roloffi | reverse complement strand
AAGGTTTGACGCCCATCCACTTCCATTAAATGACTACCAGACTGCTACGGCTAAAGCTAATAATCTGCGTTTGTGTTGTGCTGAGAAAAAAAAGTCACCTTCGACTTGGATGCCCTGGGGGTAAGCAAATAAACATCTAATTTTCATTTTTGGGTGAACTATCGCTTTAAATTCGTAAAAAAAATATCTGGGAAAACAGTTGATAAATACATTACATTAAAAATTTATTTGCATTAAATGTTTTTTCAGCTGATTAGTTAAAATAAAGAATTTCCAGAAATTACAGTTTTTCTTTTGACTTGCTGCTCTGAACATAATAACCAATCTCTAATTTTCAAGATGAGTTTATGTTTTTGATAAATCACTGTATTTATAAAAGCTGTAATTTTCTATAATGCAATGGATTCATATTAGCCTTAATGCACCCTTTCCTTAACTAGAATTATAGTCAGGAAATAATTTACCTGGGTCAGTTTTTGGTGCATTGTGTAAATAGGGGACACTAACATGATCTATGTTTGGTGGTTGCTGGAGAGAGCATTTAAGAAGTGGGAAACATTTGTCCATTCCTCTCACAACAGGAACAGGAAACTCAGATATACAAATCTGATGCCTCTCTTTTAGAACTGTGGTTGATGACAAGAGCAAAGAAGGTGTTTGTTTTGAGGCAACATTTCCAGACAGAGATTCAGGTTCTGTTTAATATAACCCAGTGCTATAACTGGGTAAAATTACCTGACATTAGGCAGGTGGCTATCTCAGTACTTATTCTGCAGCGAAGAATGTCATGGGTGTTCTTCTGATAAGCATGTCTCCACAAGCAAATGAAAGACTTTCTCTTAGACCATTATCAACACAGTGCTAAAGGATTTTTATCAGAGCAAATGCAGGTTTTGAATGAGACCTTTTGTCTATACCTAAAGGTCCAGAATGCTAGTAAGACAATGAGAGAAGGTTGTTTATAACAATTGCTTAGGACCTCAGACTTTGTTTTTTGCCCCAGATGACTTCAATGAGTGAGACAAATACTTATTTTAATGGATCTAGCCCATATTTGTTTGCAACAGGCTATGGCCAGCTGATCATGAATTGTACTTCTCTGCAGATTAACCTATTAACAGAACTTTACAGTCAGAGAATTTTGTAATTCTGTTAGAGAATGCACATTTTGTCTAAAATATTTAAAAATATTTGAAAGTATTTGAACATTTGAAAAAACCCACAGATTGTGGGTTGCTAATCACCAGATCTTTTCCATAAATTTATAACAAAACTCAAAACACACCCTGTTCTTCAACAATGAGGCACTGAATTGTAAATGTGGCTTAGATTGATTAACTGTAAGCTGTAAAATTAATAAGTACACCTGAAATGTAGACAGTTGTAGTGAAAATGAAATCTTAACTGATAGAAATGGTCAAAACTGTTTTGTTTCAGATATGCTAGGTTTTGCAAGGACAGTACCAAAATGTTTGCAGTAATTTTCAGATGTATCCAGCTCACCGATTGTATTGACCTTCGTATTCAGCCTGTTGCACTCTGCTACCATCTCCTGGTGGTGGGATGCAAATGTATTTGTTTCTCTGCCATGAGGACTCCTGACGGTAGAAGTACGGTACCTCTGATCACTTATCAGGCTCTTGATAGTCAGTCTGGACTGAAGTATAATTTAACCATTTCATTTTACTGACCCCATGACAGGTCAGTGGTCCTCTTAAGGTGTAGTGTTTCTTCAAACAAAATTGGCTCCATTGATTTTCAATCATATTCTGGAGTATTCATTCACCTTGGTTGGAGCTGTTGTTGGATGATAAGCTAATGGTAATGAAAGCCGCCTTCTTACTGGAGGCTCACTAAGAGCTTTTACTGGAGACAGTCTGGAAATTGGCGAGGAAATCACTGCTGAATTAAGCAGATTGAAATTGCAGTTGAATGGAAGAATTAAATAAATGTAAAATTATATCTAATGGCAAATGGCTATGTAGATTTGGGTGCAGAGACTTATGGTTATGTAGGACGGACTCAACAATTTCTTATTTCATTCCCCCACCACGCTTGCAAGCTTATTGCACCCCACCCATATACAAGAATGCTCCAGTGGTAATGA
Source organism: Ladigesia roloffi (assembly GCA_037577295.1). Taxonomy (NCBI): domain Eukaryota; kingdom Metazoa; phylum Chordata; class Actinopteri; order Characiformes; family Alestidae; genus Ladigesia; species Ladigesia roloffi. The sequence goes on along the minus strand of JBBKCR010172389.1, from coordinate 13,068 downwards.
AAGGTGGGAGCTGATGTTCCTGGCATGGGCTTGAGGGCTGAGGCAGCCGGTTGCCCTAAAATGTATCTTTTAAATTTACGTTACTAATTTAAGATCTGTTGATATATTACAAGGCTATATCTGACCAGTGAATGATACCATGTTTTACTGCAGAACCTGACTGAAATCCTTAATCCTTACAAGATTATCCTTACAAGGACTTCAATCTATTATGAACATTCCATTATGTTTGTATCCTTTGAATGAAGATGATAATAGCAATGTTTGCTGACCTTCATTATATATTTTTTTATGTAACTAAAACACATATAACATGTGCATGTATTCTACCAGTCCAAAGATTGGACAAACCATGTTTTTTCTTTGTTTTTATCATATTCTACATTGTTTATTAGAATTGAAAACAAATAAATTGATGAACACGTGGAATTATGTTGTAAATAAAAAAAGAGATTCCAGAATATAAAACCAGAATATGATTTGTAATAAGGTAAAGGTTGACTGTTTTTTTTTTTTTGCTTAGTTAAGTGGTTCTTGCCATAATGTATAGTAGAAGTGCAAAGCTCTCATCAGGAGCAATTGGTGCTGTTTTCAATATCAACCTACAATGTAGCCAGTTAAAATCGACAAACATTTGACTGGTTCTGTATATACAGTAATAAGCAGTGTTAAATGATGGTCTGCTGTGTGCAACTTAGGCTTATGTTTCACTGAAGGCAGGGGCGCCGGCAGAAATCTTGGGCTCCATGAAAGATTAGAATCCCCCCCTTTATTAAAATAATATTACTAGCCCCTAACAGGGCCCCATGTCAGTGCTGGGCCCCTAGAATCGTCCTAACCTTTCCCCCCCTGGCGGCGCCCCTGAATGAAGGTGTCATTTTTAAAATAGATCAATTTGTAGCATTTGCTATCTAACTGCAGATTAATGTGCTCACAAGGTTTTCTTTCGGTCTATGTGGCCTGGCAGCTAGATGACCCATCAGTCTTCCCGGCAGTCATTGTGGAGCACGTCCCCACTGCTGACCTCATGCAGGTGTACTCCGGGCTGGAGGCTGATGAGGTGACAAATGGCATCATGGTGGACACAATGCAGGATGTAGTGGAGGAGAGCATTATGGTGGGAGATGTGGGGCTGTCTGGTGAGTCTGCCACAGCATCAAAACAAATATACCCATACATTTTTGGTATAACTTCTTAGCAGCTTGACCATTTAATCTCTAGCCCCTACACACAGCGATCCATGGCCAAAGGCCTGTCTCATCAAGCAGGACTTTCAGCTTAATCAGCTAAAATTACTTACATCTAATCCTAACTTTTATTTCTTAAAATCAGTGGATATTGTTTTCCTGGTAGCTAATGTGGTGTGACTAATCTGCTATGGCACATGTTAATTTAGGGATTTGGAATGATAAAAATCTCTTAGACATAACAGGGCAATGCTTTTGACAGATCCTTGTGGTCCTTTGCTTAGTGTAAAAGTGTGAATTTTTACATATTTACATAGGACTACTTTCCATTTTTCTTTATATAAACTACTTACTTACTTATATTATAAATAGCATGTGCAGGCACAGGAAGAGTATTTTGGAACACCTAGATTAACCAAGAAAATTGTTACCCACCACCTTGAAATAAGTGGTGTGTGCTTGTTAGATTATACCCATGAATCCAAAAGAGATTACCTGGTCTCAATCTTTGGTATGATGACCCCCAGCGTCCACCTGTTAACTAACGTAACAGAATTGCCAGTATTCTACAAGCATGTTGAGGCTTTCAGCAGGGTTGCATTAACAGCAGTTGGAGAAAGATAAGGCAGGTGGCTACACTTGTCTCCCAGCTTGGTTGTGTAATATGAGGAGACTTTGTTAGGGGGTAGACTTGTCAAAGCCTGAATTGCAGAAAACAAAACAAAATGATCTTGATTTGTGTTCTTTTGTAATAACATAAACGATTAATTGGATTTACTTGGAGAATAATAGTGTCACATGTAAATTGAGTAAATTCACATTGATGTTATTTGTGTCTTGCTTAGAGTTTAGTGAAGAATGTCCTATGTAGCAGAATTCCATGGGTCTAATGGAAACATATTTTTGATTCACTACAGTGGAGACCCCAGTCACAGGAGGAGAAGATAATATAGAGACCACTGAGGCAGCTGAGACTTTGCTGAACATGGAGTCTCCCAACAACATCCTGGATGAGAAACGCATGAGTAAAGCCTGACTGTCTTTTAATGTGGTTATCCAAGTGCTTGCTAGAAAACCAGGGAGGGCGTTTGAAAATCAAGCATATTTGGAAATTTAAGGATTCTTTCTCATAGTTATATTAGCTAAAGTCAGAGCTGGGTTTAAAACACATTTTCATTTGTTTGTATATATTGGTTTTATCTGATGTACATTGCCTCTCTGCTTAAATGTAGTTCACCCATATGGGACTCTGCTGGAGCCAGACCTGACCTACATCTCCTTGAGACCAGAACTGTCAGCTGATTGTATGGATATCTCTCTGGATGAGGAAACGTCATCCATAGATGAGATTCCTCAGAAGAGTTCCTCCAAACCAGCTAGGAAAAACAAAGGTACTGCATTAATATACAGCTACCAGTAGAGGCTGCTTTAGATCCACACCATACCTTCAATGTAGATATGACATTCAGTGTCTATGTTGTTAATCATTTCTGAAATATAATGTATGTGTTTGAGACAGGCTAATAATGCTACATTACACTTTGAATCTGTGTTGTATGATTTTAGAAGTTAATCTCTTCCATATTTTTTCAATGCAGTGCGCAAACCTAGAGAAGTGCGCCCCTGTTCACCAATCACCAACCCTTCCCTCCCCCTAAAGAAAAAGAGCAAAGAGGGCAAAGGTAAGTCCTCCCTAATGGGGCTGCACAGAAAAATAAATATATATAGCTCAAATCCACCTGCAACTTTTTTCCTCCTTGCATCATGTTGAGAGCCCTCCTGGCTGACTTGCTGTTCCAGGAGGGGTCGGTCTAGGCCTGTTTAATTAATGGTATGCTCTCAAACTGCTGTTGTTGTGAGGGAAATAAAATTGATAGCAAGCTGTGGGGCACATAGATGGTGTCATGATAGAGGCCCTTATGCATGTGTCCCCAGGCCGGGCGCATACATATACATCATCTTGACACAATGAGCAGCTCACTTTCCAACTGCCACTGCCAGTGTTGCTGTTTTTAACCACTTCTGACCAAACCACATGATAAAAAGAGTAATCTACTTCCAGGGACTTGTAATTAATTTCCAGGACCTGGTGTGGGCCAGAGCAAATTTGATTTATTATAGTTTTGAGGAAGAATGTTATCATTGCACCTCTGTTAATTTACTTTTGTTAAATAAAATCAGTGGAGTAAGATGTGAATGTTGAAGAATGTTGGCATTTAGCATTTCATACGTTTTAACTTTTAGTGAGTCAATAGTTCAAAAGTACCTTTTATTCTCCTTCCTGTTAATACAGGAAACACGATTTACCTGTGGGAGTTTCTCCTGGCTTTGCTGCAAGACAAAAACACCTGTCCCAAATATATTAAATGGACACAGCGAGAGAAGGGCATCTTTAAGTTGGTGGACTCTAAGGCTGTGTCCAAGCTGTGGGGCAAGCACAAGAATAAGCCCGACATGAACTATGAGACCATGGGAAGAGCACTGAGGTAAGACAACAACTTAAAACATGACTGCAAAATACAGAAAGCATCTTCTTATCATTCTTCTCTTATCAATCATGCCAACTTCTGCAGTGTCCCAACTATTTTTAACAGACTGTTGGTATCTACTACATTAGCTGGTATCTACTAATGTGGGATAATGGGAACAGATGTGTCAATACTTGTAGTACACTATACATTTTTTATTATGCACACAATTCTGAATAGAATGCTGCTGCTTAAACCATATTGTGATATGCACTGCATGGTATTGCACATTTGTATGCTGTATGGGGTTTAATCTTCCCCGGTCAAGTCCATTTTTCAAGTGAAAATATGTCTCTACTAGTAGTATTGCTTTCTTCAATGAAAAATATGAATAAATATAATCATCAAGCAACATTTATCATGTGACAAAATCGAGATGAGACACAACGTAAATGCTGGTCATTTGATGATATAGAAACTGTAATATTGTTGAAGAATAAAAACAAGACTAAATGTGGTTTATAAAATAAAAACTATTCCCTTTATTTTCGTTGACTAACTTGAGATGAAACGTTATTTTCTGTATGATAGGTAGGGGAACAAAATAAGTATTAGGACGGGCGACCTTACATTTTTTTTGTCCATTGAGAGTGGCAGTGAATTCAATCTATCAAGAGCAGGGCCGTTAAAGTGTCTGGGTCTGAGAAATTACTCAGTCACACACAGCATTTTGAAAAGCAGCCTTTTCCATATCCATGAAATAAGCTGATCTGAAATTGTTCTGATTTGTAGACTGTATTTGTTCAGGAATTTAAAAAAAATCAGTAAATTCAGGCCAACACACTAAAGGTAAAGACTTTTACCAGTTTTCTAATGTGGCTTTTATGGCAATAGACATATATTTTCATTTTATTTGCACTTTTTAGGGGTGTTATTTAATGTTATTTATTTAATTAAAATGTATGTGTGTTTACTTTTAACATGGTTGGCTGGCAAAATAAATTCAAATCAGAGTGTCTTCTGTGTCTGGAATGGATGTACAGGGTTCTTGAGTCTATAAGATCACAATACTATAATAAGAAAACCTTGTTTGAATTGAATTTTTTTAGATTTTGTCTGTTCTACTAGGTAGTTAGGTAGAATTGCTTTCCAAACAAAGAGACTATAATACATTTTTTGTAGACTAAAATTACACTAAAATGTCATCAGTTTTCATTAACTAAAAGTAAGACTAAATGCCCAGGGCCCGGTTTCTCGAAAGCTTCATATCGCTAAGTAGGTCTTAATTTCACCTTAACCTCTCTCTTAACTTTATGGGATGGTTCTCAAAGCGTTCGTACACTAAGTATATCTTATGTATGTCCCACGTTCGTCAGGTTGGTCCGGACCACTCTTTAGCTGTCCCTTAGCGTAGTTTCAGCTCAAGACGCTAGTGACCGCCACTGAGCAGCCGTCTTTAGATATCAGCAGTGTATGCAAGTCAAATAATGGCACGTTATTAATGTGGTATCAATGATGGAATATAGTCCAGATATATTTAAGAATTTTACCAGTTCCTCGCTACAAAGGCATGGTGACAGTCTGTGTGTTGTGCTTAAGCGAGGTCAGGCTGCCAAGGATGCGCGTTCCGGACGCTGTGGAGTACTGAAATCTTCAGGCTCGGTGCTGTCAGGAGGAGGAGGATGCTGCAGGCATATGTGGTTCTACCCAGGGGCCCCCTTATGACCCTGTCCTGAACAGCCAAATATTGGAGTATAAATTTCTTATCACTACATGCACTCGCTTGAAGAATGGAGTGTGTTCTAGATGGACTACGTAACGCGCTGCAAACGCACGCTGACACACACATGCAACACACACGCCCCCCACCGCGAACACACGCACAACACACGCCCTCCCACTTTCTTAACGCTGTCATGCATAAGATCTGAAAAATCGATTCCCGAGCAATCAATTGATGTCTTTTGTAACATTGCACGTAAGAGGCAGCGACTTAAGAAGCTTCCCAAGGGGGGGTTCGAGAAACAAGCTTGGCAATGTAAACCACTTAGGTAAGATATATCTTAGAAAATCTTCTTAGCGCGCTAAGAGTGTTCGTTAATGAGAAACCGGGCCCTGAGTTTTAGTTGACTGAAACTTGACTAGACCAAAATGATAACGGACATGACTAATAATAATAAAAACTAAAGTGACAGCTAGATGCAAAGACTATAGACCAAAAACAACATTATCTACTAGGTACAAGATTGAACGTCCCATTTTCTAAAACATTTGCCATACATTTTGCGCAGACCTCATTGTATACTCTATTTTTTCCCACATGTGTTATTCAAGAAATGAAAAGTACTAGTTTATTTAAATGTGCAGATTTGCAGAACTGTGGTATTCACACTGGTTTGCAGGGCCCTCCAGATGCTCTATTCAATTTTTTTTAATTGTTTATTTAAAATTGTTTTTTATATTTTCTCTTTTTATGCAAACACTTGCCAGAACAAATTCCTTCTAGATGGAAACATACTTGGCTAATAAACAGTCATGATTCTATGGCTCTTTTGGACCAGTCAGGCAAGAAAGAAGGGTTTTTCCTTACAAACTTACTTTCTTCTTACTCTCCAACTTAGGTATTACTACCAGAGAGGCATACTTGCCAAGGTAGAGGGTCAGAGGCTTGTTTACCAGTTTAAGGAGATGCCCACTGATCTGGTGGTCATTGATGAGGATGAGGAGCACTCTGGGGACTCCAGTCCTGGATATGGAGGACAGCGCTCCAATCCTCACAGTCGAGGAGTAGGTCGTGGGGCATCCCGTGCCCATGGGAAAGGCTCAGGCCACACGCAAACCCGATCACTGAGGAGGGAACATAGTCCAAACCTGCTGTGCCAGAACATCAATGGCAAACACAGCGAGCAGTTACTGCAGACTGTACATGTGCTACAGCCAAACCAGGGAGCTGCTGTCCCTGCACCTGCACACACTGTGAGGTGAGGGTGAAAGAATTATGCATAGTAATTTTTACATGAAAATAAATACTGCTGATAATTTAAAATAATTTAAGGTACGGAATATTTAATTTTTTTATTAGTGATATGTTTTTGATGAAAATTTTTGAAAACACACATAGTTAAATCCAATTATTAAATTTTCCGTTGAAATCTGTTAAAATAAGTTGAAATCAGTTTTAGATTTTTTTTATAGTCATTTGATTTAAATTTCAAATACAATTCATAAAATGGGAAATATGTTTTTTATGGTTGCACACTTCTGCAGTTAGGATTAATTTGGTTCCAATAGAGAGGAATATTATTTGGTTTCTCCTGTTAACACGGACACAATGTAAACCCCCATTGATCTCTTCATTTCAAATTCTCAGGACAATCAACATGTCTGCCACAGTTCCTATGGTCCTTACATCTGGACCACAGGGAGGAGCTCCGGTGACCCTTCAGACCGTGCCCTTTCCCTCTGTCCTAGCTAACGGGGAATCCTCGGCTCATGGGTCCCCACCCCGGGTCATCCTTCACACTCTGCCTTCCTCCGGGAGCAAAGACGTGCTGACAATCCAGACCACCTCCTTGACCACAGACAGCATCCAGCCTCAGCAGCTCCTGGTGTCCAGCCTGGGATCATCCAGCAGCGGGGTTATCAGCAGCACGGCACCACAGGCCACAGGTTCTCTAAACGGCTTTACTCGTCTGGTAACCCTTAATGCTAGTGGCCAGCCTGTTTTGGCCCAGCAGCCAGGAACAGTCATTGCTACTGTTCTGAAATCAAGCCAATTCCAGAGCCTGCAGGTTAAAGAAGAGATCCTGGACCCACAGTACTTCCAGTCTCTGGTCAACAGCAATCCCACAGCTGCCACCCACTTCTGCAAGGAGGAAATGGAAGCAGGCACAGCAGAGCTCAGCCACAGGACTGTTATCATCGGAACTGCTGGCCAGTTTGTGAACGGACACTCGGACACAGGCTCTGAGCTGTCTAGTAGCCCCAGCGAGGGCCTGACCCCTGTGGAGGAGCTGGAGGTAAAGAGTGAAATTGCCTTGAATCCACAGGCCAGGGCCAAAGCGTTGCCAGAGGGTGCTCAGGGCATGCAGGAGATGGCTGTCACAATGCAGATACCCACTTCTCAGTTCATCCAGATAAAGGCAGAGCTTTTAGAGACTTAAAGAGATATGCAAGACAGAAGAAAAAAGGTGAGGTCACAAGACCATGGAAACAATTGCTCATTACTCAAGTAATTTGGTGACAGTTACAGGATGTTTGCTGCAGGGCAATTGTTTACTAACAGCTGTTGTGAAACTGTGCCTAAAGCTCTATCGGCTGGTTCTCTGGCAATTCCTTCAACCTCCCTCCCTATCTCCTGTATCCCCATCGCTCATGAATCAAACTGGACCACCGATAGTTCCACCACATGTGCCAGTACAGATATTTCTCGTTTTATCTCCAAAGACTTACTCACACTTTCAAAACACTCCACTGATTGAGAGTACATAGAAGTGTTAATGGACAGCCGCTATGAAACCAAAAACAGAGATTTTTAGGTTTAGGAATAAATTCATAAAAAAACCTGAGAGATATATAAGTGGTTTCTTGCTGATAAATATGTCTGATTGTGATGCAAAAAAGAACACAGGCCATTTGGATTTGGACTGAAAGAGTGCCTATGGTAAAATGGCAGAAACATTTTTTTTAATGCATTAGATTATTTGGGGAATACATGGCTTTGGGCCATGCATTGTGTTTCACAAACATTCTCACTGATTTCCCTGGGTTATTTATTATAGTACACATACAATATAAATCCTTAAATCGTTAAGTTACTAAAGAAATGGGCATTCCCTGTCCTCAGAGACAGTTTAATTACAGGTTTGTAAATATCTGCAGAACACAAAGACAGGTTCCAAAATTATCTAAAGGTGCACAGTGTTTCTCCATTATGATTCAGTTCTGTTAATATAAAATTAATTCCACAGAATACTGAACATACAGTATATAAACATAGAGGGTATAACATTTAGATTCAGTTTATGGCCACACATTTATTTATTTTGTGAATTTCAAAATTCTGTATAAAATGATGCTTTTTATTTTAACAATGCAAACACAAGGGAACATACAGCATGTATTATTCAAAGAAAGAATCAATATTATAGTTTTATCAGTTGGAAAGTTTTCATGCATATTTTTATCTATTTTCCAATTTAAGGGGATACATAGAATGTTTTATAGCTTTATAAGACTGAGCTCTGCCTTGCATATAAAGCCATTATTTTTACAAACCTTTTCATTATGTTTTGTACTCTAAATCTGACATACTCTTACCCCATCTTTGTGAGGTGAAACATAATTGTGTTCTCCCTTCCTTCTTAATGTCTTCAGTGTGTTTGTAGTTTGTCGCTGGGTTTCAGGACTTTATCTCTGCCTATATTATATGTGATTTATAGTTTTATTTATTTGTATTCCTTAATACCTAATGTAGGATGCGCAGCATACACAGCTTATTGTACACTGCCTTCACTAGGATGGGCATCTCTTATCTGGTAGTGCACATGTTGTACCACTATTGATTCTGGACTCAATTTGCTCTAAATTGGTAGCGAGTGAAGTTGCAGTTGTAAATGAGTTTATGCTCGACTGCAGAATTTGGGCCCACGGTTCTGCTATGGAGCCTCAAATACTGTGCGTGAAATACTTCAAATATTGCCCGGAAAGAAGTGTAACAATGCTATGAATATCAGCTTAAATATTATGCAATGTAATATGACAATCACTTTTTACATTTTGTAGTGCACTGTCCCAGGTCTGATTGTTCAAAATGGGTCAAGTACACTGGCTTTGGGATAAACATATGCCCACTCTTCATTTCATCTGCTCTGCAGGTCTTCTTCTGCTTTCCATATGTCCAGTGTAGTCTCCTTTTTTCTAAAGAAGAAATATACAATAAAACAGTTTTGCTTTGATGAAACATTTGTGAGCTTCTGTTCACTCTAACTATGGCAATTCAATTCATAGCTGACAGGATGGGCTTCATCTGCAGCTGTGAAGCATGCAAGGGGGGATACTAGCACTGTTTCATCCTGCAGAAAGCAGGTTGTTCCTCCCTGTGCATCTCTCTGTGTGGTTTTGTCTGCGAACGTAAATGAACACAAAACTTTCCTGTGAAGTCAGAAATACTCTCAGGATGTGCAGAGTATCTTCCTGAGACCTGGGTGTATTGAGAGAGGAGAGGATCATTTTCCAGCCATATTTTCAGCCTAGAGACTAAACCGTACTGATGTCAGCAAGGACAAGACGACTGCAATCTGTTAACAACATGACTGAGGAAAAACAAGCTCAAAACAGCAATTCTTCAGGAAGATTTTTGTTGTAAATTAATGGGCCAACCCTGATGCATTTGTCCTTCACTTCCTGACTAAATGCACATGTTTGTTATGGGTTTATAGTGTTCACATTTCTGTGCTGTAAGGCTTAGAAAGCAGCTGAATAGCCTAGAGTAATATATAAAACTATCAGCTTTTGTACGGAAAGAGCAACCTGGTTTTAGCCCCTCAAGTTATTAATCTTAAGAATACCATGTCTACATTTATTCTTTGTAAATAGCAATATGGAAATAAGCCCTTCTTTTGTAAACTGCGGACAAGCCTCAGATAATTCATAGGAGATTATGTGGGTGTTATGCAGTGACTTCATAAGCATTTTTAATGTGAGGGGGACGCAATGGTCTATGTGTGGGTGTTTTTGGTGGGGCAGGGTTGCTCTGTGCATGAAACTCTTGTCCTTTATGGCGGAGGGGTGGGGGATTGGGGGTGTTGAAATACCTGTTGAATCTGGCCCTCCTCATCTTTGCTACCCTTTCAGCATCCTCGTGGCCAAAAATGGCCACCAACAGATTAAGTCTGTGACTTTTATTATATTTATGCTTTTTTGCTATTTTTACTGCATAATGTGTTTACTTAACATCAGTACTTGTCATAAGTATAAAATTTCCATTCTTTTTAATTTTTTTAATCCTTCAAATACCAGTTTGTTTGCACTATGCACTTGTTAGAAAACAACTTCAAAAGTGTCAATTTTCTATATTCTCAATGCTTCTGGATTTTCTTACTAATAGTACAGTCAGTAATATTTAACTGATTAAAAACAACACGGATTATTATGCATTGTTTATTTTTTGCAGGGAATGCAATATTCACACACCTGTTTACACTCACAAAATGTTATAAAATTAATATACATTAAAATATTTTTCAGCTTTCACCAATATGATTTCTTAAGTTCTTGTCATGAAAAGCGAAAATTCATTCAAATTAAGAATTTGAACCCTTAAAATGTCAGTTAAATCACCTAGTCCTAATGGTTTTATCAGGGCGAAGAGCATTAAAAACTGTTGTTTTAAACAAGTAATACATGCAACCTGATTAATTTTTTAAGCATTGTTACATTGTTTGGAGTTGTGTTCCTTTCCTTGTCTTTTTGCATCTCACTTTGTTTGTAGGCAGAGCTTTGATCGTGGCCAGCTGGCTACGTGTGGGAGGCTCCTCTGGCCCCTCTGCCAAGATGTCGCTCTCTCTCTTTACATGGATTTTTTCCCATGGGCAGATGCGCTGGCACACTTTAATTTACTTCTGTTAATTTTGTTTGCACATAGTTTTGTTATTCATTTTGCCTTGATGGTTACCTTATTTTCTGCACTTTCCTAGGTTAGGTTTAGGAAGTGTAGGTTTATTACGTTTTTGGAAGTTCTTGGAAGTTTTTACTTTTGTTTGTCGGGAGCAGTTAAGCCTTTTTAACACCAAGGTTGGATATGTGAGGTTTTCCTTTTATTTTATTTTTGTCTTTTGTGTATCTGTCATGTATTTTGTTCATAAATTTTTAAATTATATTAAGATATACATTTCTCCTTATAGCCGAACTCTGTGACATCGTTTATGTTATGTAGCCCTTAATTAGTATGGTAATTGTCACATTGTTTCTGATTATGTTGTTAAAATGCGTTGCAGGTTACATTGAGCATGCAAACTTGCAAAAGAGAATCTTAACATTTTTCAGAAACGCATGAAACAATGTTATGATTAAAAATCTATCCTGCATGATTTTAAACCTGGTGATCAGGTAACGGTATTACTCCCTATTCTGGGATCTGCTCTTCAAGCTAGGTACACTGGTCTTTATTGGGTAGAACGCCATGTGGGTGGTGTTAACTATGTAATTGCTACACCAGACAGAAGAAAAAAATCTTGCCTGTGTCTTATTAATATGTTTAAATGTTATTGTAAGCGAAATGGGCAATCTGAAGTGGAGAACGCTTTAATTTGCAACTCTGAAAATCTGATTGTCACATCGATCCCGTTAAAGGGCCGATTAAAGGTGGAAGAGGAGACGCCGGAGCAGATTTCCATGCTTTAACCCTTTATTGTGTGAACTATGTACAACAAACACAAAAATAATGCAAACAAACACAAAAAAAAAACGCAGGTAGGCAAGTATGGTCGCCGGTCTGTAGCAGGAACTGAGGGACCCGGCCCTGGCCGTGGGTCTGTAGCAGGAATTGAGGGACCCGACCCTGGTCACGAGCCTGGAGCAGGAATTGAGGAACCCGAACCAGGTCACGGATCTGGAACTGGCGGTTCGGGCAGAGCTGGTCTGGCAGCTGAGGGCCTGGACGCGGCTGGTCTGGCGGCCGGCGACCCGGACGCGGCTGGTCTGGCGGCCCGGACGCGGCTGGTCTGGTGGTCGGCGGCCCGGACGCGGCTGGAGACTTGGACACGGTTGATCTGGTGGCTGGAGACCTGGACTTGGTTGGAGACATGGATATGACTTGGCTGGTGGCTGGAGACTTGGACAGAGAGGAAGTAGGAGTTAGAGAGAAGGCAAAACTGAGAGAGGGAGCTGGACCGGTAGTGGGAGCTGGACCGAGAGAGGGAGCTGGACCGAGAGAGGGAGGAAACCGGGTGGAGAGTCGAGAGAATGAAGACCAGAGAAAGTTGGAGGGCCTCTCTATGAGTCTGGGACGAGGGAGATCGCAGAGGTAGAGTTCCACCAAGCGGCTGAGTGTTATCAGGTCTTCCAGCGTCCCTGGCAGCGTGCGGGTATCTAGCTCCTCCCTCCACTGGGGAGGGAGACCAGCGCGGTACTCCCTACGGAGAGTGGCTTTGCGTCAGTAGAAGTCTGGAAACCGTGATATCTCTTGGACGATTCCTGATACATCTATCCTGTTAAAGGGTCGATTAAAGGTGGAAGAGGAGATGTCAGCGCAGATTTCCATGCTTTAACCCTTTATTGTGTGAACTATGTACAACAAACACAAAAATAACGTAGGTGTTACGGGGCGGAGCGCGTGCCGTGCCCCGTAAACTACCTCTGGAGAGGGAAAGGGATCCAGACAGAACCAGGTGCTCCATTGCTGGGGATTTATT
>JBBKCR010172381.1:0-15175 GCA_037577295.1 Ladigesia roloffi | reverse complement strand
TGCCCTGGGGGTAAGCAAATAAACATCAAATTTTAATTTTGGGGTGAACTATCACCTTTAAATGGGGGTACCAGTGATTTACCATATACATATCCATTCAAGTTAACATTGGGCATTTTGTTTTGTGGCTGTCTGGATTCGTTACTGTGGTTCAGAATGACATCAGCAAATTCAATCAGCAAGCAAACTAAACAGACCCAGCACTGCTGCCTTTCACCTCCCGAATCCTGGCCTTGTGTGTAGTTTGTGTAGTTTGTGTGTTCACATAGTGGTGACATGTGTTTCCTCTAGGGTCTCTGGTTTCTCCTCCAGTCCAATGAAATGCTGGCAGGTAATTGGGGATTCTAAGTTGACCGTGTGTGTGTGTGAATGAGTCGACCCGTGACCCGTGGGTGCGGACGGTTTTAGGGCAGAAATTTCTTAAATATCGAGATGGGCGGGCGGGTCAAAAGTTACAAAATGCATTTCATTATTGATTAAAACGATCACTTGTGTTTTTTTCGCTCGAGTCGGGTCGGGTTTGGGTCATTATTCACGTGTATTTTTGTGGGTCGGGCTGGGCGGCGTGGATCTCCTGACGGTTTAGGGCGGGTCCTCGTGAGCCCCGCAGCACTACCGCCCAGGGTGGGTCTCTGCCCCGGGCTCGTCTGCCCCGGGATGGGCTCTGGATACACGCGACCCTAGTGAGGATTAAGCTGTTACAGAATATACATGAACAAACAAAACAACTAAAGAACCAGGTCTAATGAACAATTAAAATGTCCGAAAATGTCCATGTATTTATATGAAAACGAGTTCGGTGTATTTATCCTGCTCTAAATTCATATCATGACCTCCAGACTCTTAGTTCAGCCCTTTTGTTGTATAGAGTGATCGAACGGGACTGGTCTCTGGCGTAACGCTTTGAAGGTGGACAGAGAGCAAAAAACACACGACTGTGTGTAGGCTGCCTCGTAATGACACAGGATATACTTTCAACCACTTTCCAGCAGTGATGTGCTCCCAATCCAAGTGCATTTCACGCTAGAAGACAGAGTGGCACGCTGGGTTGAATGGCCGTCACGGTGTGTAATAGACTGATGTACAGTGTTATCTCTCCCCTGTTGAAGAGGAAAGGCTCTACAAATCTTCTAAAAGAATCAGGGGCTTTTATCTGCTTGGCCAAAAGGAAGGTATAGGGTGCCATATATATCTTTATATATTTATTATTTTTATGTTTGAGTATAACAATATTAAATAGTTCAACGAGCAAATTTAATTGCAAAATAATAAATGTGTAATGTGTAAAATAAAAAATATTTAAAAGACTAAATAAAATGTGGGAAATAAATGTCTAGAGGAGGATTTAAAACATGCGTATTCGTCTACTAATCTTTACTGATTCATTGTGAAAACAAACTTTAATTAACTGCCGGTTGACTTTTTAATCAATTACATTTAATCAGTATTATATTCAGCACATAACATGAAATAAAGCCTATGACTACTTTAATAAATATCACAACTTTGTTGGATTTATTTGAGCACCTACTGATATGAAGGTACTTTAACACTATATGGTGCTTATATAATACGAATGTTCCAATATTCCCTGTTCATTCCTGACTCTTCAATCATTTTTCAATCTTTTTACCCCTCTCATTTATCACCATTTCATAGCTGAAGTGAACTGGACTCAATATGAATATGGCCCCAGTATGACAGTACATAAATCTCCCTCGAGTGTCACTGATTTACTCGGTGCCACGTAATGCTGATGAAGCCAAAATTCAGATCAAGAATAACGTCAAGTAGAATTTTAAACACCTGAGGAACTGCCACACTCACCTTCTAAGGGACACTGCAGTAAATCATCAACAAATGGACGGACCACTCCCAGAAAACAAATAAGTATAAGAGAGTCTAAATCAGTTATGTGTGTAAAAGGGACTCCAATGAATTTACATTGGATTTGAAATTGAACATTTAAATAAAAGAGAATTTAAATTAAAGAGTATTTTTATATACCCTACCAGTCAAAAGTTTGGACACACATTCTAATTCACTGTTTTTATTATTTTCTACATTGTAGATGAATATTGATGAAAAACAAAACAATGAAGGAAAACATGTAACTATGCAGGAAACAAAAAGCGTTAAACAAGCCAGAATAACTTTTGAAATAAGATAAAGTTTTTTGTTTCTAGTTCAGTGGTTCTTGCCATAATGTGGAGTAGAATCATAGAGGATTTGGATCACTAACTGTGTACCAACCCGAACATCAGGGAAGTGCACAGGGCAGGGCTAAGGTTGCCAGCTGCATCATACGTCACCCATCTCCGCCATATTGCGAAAGGCTCTGCTGTGGAATGAATGAGATTTTAAGTAAAATCTGTAGAAAGATACCTCACGGATGTGCTGCTTGGGGCTGTACAAACCACTGTATGCTAAAAAACACAAAAAAAAGACAGCGGGGCATTACATTTCAAAGGTCAGGCTTTGCTAAGCTTCGCTAGCTTAGCTAAAGTTGAGATTTATAAACTGAAGTGGATTTTTTTTAGGAAACCTCCAAAGTTTGAGAAAAGTTATCTAAACAGCTAACAGCAACCACAATTTAGTGCTTACATTTAGCCAAATTGTTTTTTGGAGTCTGAAAGGAATGCATAGCTTTGCTACCTTGGCCTGGTTTAGCTAAGTTTAAGATGTATAAAACTGGATATTTTAGCAGCACACGCATGAAGCAACTTCATAATGAACTACATCATGCCACAACTGTGCCTCTCGTAATATGGCAGCGATTTTGTATGAATCAGCTGGTCATAAGTAGCCTTGTAATATTTTATATCTGTGGTCTGTTTCCCCTTTAGCTGCATCGCATGCATCCATGGCAGTAGAGCCAGACCCTGTATTTTGCAACTGCCCATTACACATTTATGAAGTATAAATATAGTGACCTTTTAAGTTTGAACTGCCATCATGTTTTTAATAAATGAATTTAAATCGTTACATGTCCTGCCTCAGTTTCTCATGTAATGAACCAGTTACCAGATAGCTTGTTAGGTTATCACATGCTTAATGTTAGGGTAGAAAAAGTATGTCTGCTGAGAGTTATTCTTGAACATTTGTTTTAACAAGAAACATAAATGATGGCAATAATTGCTTTTTGTTGTTATATGTATTACATATTTTTAATTATTAGTAAATGAAGACATGGCATGTTTTTCTGTTGTCCATTCAGTTTGTGTGCTTTATTTATACATTTTTTGGAGCGGTGCTCTTAAAATTCCTGTGCACCTCCCTGCCTACCATCACAACTGATGCTCCCAAACTAATTTAGAAGAAAGGAAATTCCACTAATGAACACTTGACGAAGAATACCTGTTAGTTAAACACCCTTCCAGGTCAATTCCTTATCAATGATGTTCTATTTATGCTCCTTGATCTCACCTGCTGTCTATTAGGATGTTTTTAGGAATCCCTACAGGTGAAATCAAGAAGCAATTGGGGGTATTTAAGAGGGTTGGGACCGACAAGTAGTAGCCTGTCAATAAAGACAAGTAATGTTGACATCATTGCTGACAACAGCAAGGTTGTCCCCAGTAGAACTTCCACTGTTAGCCACTCAACATGCTGAGAATAGTCATGGACAGCCAAGTGCAAAACAGGCCCCAGAAGAGAAGAAGGATATACCAGAGCCCAGTGCAAGCGAAGGACACAGGAAAGGGTCAGGCCACTAAACTTACCCATGAAGTTACTCCTCCTGTTCCTAATAAATGGCGTTAAAAACCTGGTGGCCTGGTGTTCAGAGAGATCTGTGGCTATACGGACATTAGAGCTGTTTTACCTAATTGTTGCTTATAGCTCACTAACCTCCACAAGTTCAGTTCAGCTAAAACTAAAAATATCTTAATTTATAAATAAATGTTTTCTTGTTAAGTACCCTCCAACTTAAATTTGAATATTTTTCTACAAGCAGGTCTTGCACATTTCATACATTCATCAATTCTGTTCCCTCTGATTCATTTTAACTCTGGGGTGCAAAACTAAAGAGAACATGAAGTGACAATTTTTTTTTATAATAATAATAAAAGGTCAGAATTAGTTTTTCTGTTATTTTAGTGGATAAGCAATGGAATTTCATTTACAGATTTCTGTGGGAAACTACAAGGATGTAAGACATAAAGAGAATCCATGGTTTAAAATATAACAACAAAATATGCACATATAATATAATGTTGGCTAATCCATTTTGTCCCGGAACTTCCATTTTTTGGCACGTCCTGCTCTGTGAAAATGTGAGCAAAATCTTAGTGTTTTGGGAGAATATTTGGGGGCATATTTAGGATTTACAGCATAAAAATATAAAAATAGGCATTTTTTCACAACATCACAACAAAGTGGGTTTTCACTGTATGCATGTGCTGTTGAAATGGGGTTAATCTCAGTCCCACCTCCTCTTTAGAAGTCCTGTCTCCTCCCTAGCCCAAGAGTTTCTCATTTGTTAACTTACCATATATTAAAAAAGCCCACTGCACTTAAATCAGCAACTCTATGTGTATGAAACCATTTCAGGAGGCAGCCATGAGCCCAGTGCCTGAGGAGCAGTGAGATTTGACTCTACACTCTACATCTCCATGTAACAGAAGCAAACTTAGTGGTGGACAGGGATTGTTTTTAATGAACTTTGTGGACGGGCAGTGTAAAAATGACTGGGAAAACCAGGCCAGAATCATGCTTTCCCAAAGTGTGTGTGTGTGTGTGTGTGTGTGTGTGGGGGGGGGGTATAGGGATGCCAAACTATACATACAATTAAATCATTTTTAGTACAATATTATCTGACGAAAGTGGGGGGAATGGAATCACATTTAAGTGTTGGTGTTGAATATCCCCCTCCCCCCATGTGCTACCCCCCTGGGGAAAATGGAGAGAAGCTTTTCTCCAGGAGGGCCTAGACTGTCTGCTTGCTTCGACTCGCTCACACCAGGAGTGCCCAGCTGGCTGACCTTGTTAGTGACATCCTGCAGGGCATGGAGCAACCCTTTTCCCAGAAGATCATTTTGGAGGGAGCTGGGGGGTAGGTCTTTGTCCGGGAGGGAGCTGAAGGGCACGAGCTGCAGAGTAAAGCTAAGAATGGCGAGAGCTGTGCTGGAGTGGAACGGCTGGAGGCCTCATCCACTCAGGAATCTGCCAGCTGAGATTTCCTGGCAGACAAGAAGAGCCAGTGACAAGAAAAGCACTGTACCAAGGCCGCCATGGAGGCATCAAGCCCAGAGCTCCCAGCTCCACTCACGGTCGTGCTGACACGTGTTCTCACTTCTTTAGTGCCACTCCTGTCAGGGAGGACACAGCCAAGCTCACACTCAACCCCACAGTGTCACCTGGGGATTCAGAGGATGAGGTTTAGCATAGAAGCCTCGTCTTCTGAGCAGGGTCGCCCTGTTGTTCCAGAGGGCACTTCACCACTGCTGGTGCCCCCTGCTGTTCTGGAGCTTCCCATGTCACCGGCATCCCTTTATGCTTTGGAGAACGCTGTGGCCGGTGTCCCTGTTTCCTGTTCTCAAGTCTCTGGTGCCCACTATCGCTTTGGCACCCGTTCCTTCTATGTCCCCATCTCCGAGAACCCTGTCTCCTGTCCCTGCACTTCCAGTATCTGTCATTTAATGGTTCATGTTGCTGTCGTTGTCTCCCTCCCTGTCCCAGTGTCACCTGTATGTCTGTTCCAGTCCTGCCTGTTCCTGTCATGGTCGCCATCCTGGTTGTCATACCCCATTGTCCTATCTCATCTCCATCTTCTGTCTCATCTCTGCTTCTGGTGTTATTTGCGAGACTGTAGAGAATACAGAACACAAGACTGGAAACCAGGAAGGACAGGAGACTGGACAGATGACAGAACACGAGACTGGAAACCAGGCAGGGCAGGAGATGGAACAGCACACTGGGCACAGGGTTGCACAGAGGATAGAACAAAAAACAGAAGAGAGCAAAAAAAAACGCACATGTCTCCTGTCCTGCCCGGTTTCCAGTCTCTGGTTCGGAATTCTCTCCAGTCTCATTTCTATCCTGGTGTTCAGTCTCTTGTTCTGTCATCTCTCCAGTCTCCTGTCCTCCCCGGTGTGCAGTCTTTTGTTCTGTATTCTTCCCAGTCTCCTGTCCTATCCAGTGTCCATCCTGCTGTCTTGTCTTCTCTCCAATCTCCTGTCCTGCCCATTGTCCAGTCTCCTGTCCTGCCCAGTGTTCAACCATCAGTTCTGCCCTGTTATGTACCGTCTCCCATCCCATCTTCTACCCTTCTACCCAGTGTCCTGTCATGTCTGTTGTCCAGGTTTCTGTCAAGTTTCCATCTCTGTCTCCTTCCCTACGTCATGTTTCAATTCTGTCCAATTTCCAGTCTTGTTCTGACCTCCTGCTTCTGATATTTCCCCTTTTCCTCTGGAGTGTTTTTATTCAGGCCCCAGTAGTTGCGCTCTCATAAAATTATGTTACATTCCTCTGAGCTGTTGTGTGTTCTCCTGTCTTTTATATATATGTTACTGTTTACATCTGCCATGCATCTGTGTTTTCTCCTCAGTTCTTACTGCTGTTTCTGGGCCGTTTGCTCTGTCTCTGTCTCTTTCTCTGTCCCACGCTTCTTTGGCTTTTCTTCTGTTCATTGTCTTATTAGTTGAAGAAGCAAACAAACTCTTTGCACAAATCCCTTTTGTCTATTCCCTGAGAAGGCGTCACCTCAGACAACATCACGTACCAGAATGGCAATTGCTCTCAACAAGAGTTTTTTTCTTTGAATTCTTTTATTTATCTCCTAACCCTAACCCCTAACCCTAACCTTAACCCCTAACCCTAACCCTAACCCCTAACCCTATCCCCTAACCCTTAACCCTAACCCTAACCCTTAACCCTAACCCCTAACCCTAACCCATAACCCTATCCCCTAACCCTACCCCTAACCCTAACCCCTAACTCTAACTCTAACCCTAATCCCTAACCCCTAACCCTATCCCCTAACCCCTAACTCTAACTCTAACCCTAACCCCTAACCCTATCCCCTAACCCTAACTCTAACCCCTAACCCTAACCCCTAACTCTAACTCTAACCCCTAACCCTACCTCTAACCCCTAACCCTAACCCCTAACTCTAACCCTAACCCCTAACCTCTAACCCTAACCCCTAACCCTAACTCTAACCCTAAACCCTAAACCCCAACCCCTATCCCCTAACCCTAACCCTAAACCCTAACCCCTAACCCTAACTCTAACATCACTGCAGAACACTGCAAAAGACAAGACGCATGGACTAAACATTAGCTGTGTCAAATGACCTTTTCTGTACTTCAAGAAGGCTTAATGCACTCCTGACCCAAGAAACAACTTCCTGATTGAGGAAGTAATAACTACTATTGGATGACTACTTCGAACTGGACGAATACTTTCAATAAAAAACAAAGAAAAACAAGATAAACAGATCACCAGTATGTAAACTGTGGGGTGAATTATAACAAAGTAAAAATAAATAAAGTGGCACTCTGTACTCACGCAGCAGGGGGCCGGCACCAACGAGGGGTGTCGGGAAAGAGTGTGTGAACGGTACCTTGTTCAAGGGAACCTCACTGATCTGATCTCAGGAAAAACTCCCCGAACGCCAGGCTGCCAGGTGCCCCAGAGTTGATGAGGTTACAAATTCCAAAGCAGTGAAAGTGTTTTCTGCAGTGCTGGAGCGAATAGGAAATGAGCGAACTGATGGCAGTGAGAAAGAAATTAGGTGGAGATAAGAGGAAATCACAGGAGAACATGGACAATTGGAGCGAAAGAGAAAGTAGAAATGAAAAGACAGTGTAACGAGAGAGAGAAAGACTGATGGAGTGATCCAGATCCTCAGAGATATTAAATCTGAATGTTAAAAGTGCGGTTATGAGTGCCGGGGGTGTTTGTGGTGGAAGAGGCAGCAGGTTTCTGGGCCTCAGCGCGAGGAGAAACCCACTCAACCCTGCGCAGAGAAGACGCTAACAGTGATCCCTCATGAATTATACACTGAGCCTGTTCGTCACATGACAGGAGGAGGAAAGAGGGAGCAGCTCACCTGCAGGAATATATGTCAGTGTGTGAGCGAGTTTATTTTGATGGCTGAAATATCCAGTCATTAAACAGACTGTCTACTATATATATATATACGTGTGTGTTTGTGTGTATAAAGCATGCTCACCAAACATGAGGTCCACAAAGTATATTTTTTAAAGAAATCAGATATTTTTTCTTGATATCTTTATTAAAAATCATATATACTGTCTCTGAACACATTGCTCTTTCCGTTCACGTCTCATTTCCATATCTGAAGACTTGTGGGAAATGCATTTCAGGTAGAAATCGTTCTGTGTAATTTGTATCTGTGGGTGTTCAAGGCTATGACCAGAAAAAGGTCTAAATCAGAAATCAAGCAAAATGCCCGTCTCATCATTCCTGAGGCAATAGAGCTCAGTTCACTTCTGAGGACAGACAGGACCGTGTGAGAAAGCTTTAGGGCTTATGATTTGTGTAAAAAATCTGAACATACAGGAGAAAAATCAGAGACTACTGCAAAATGTTTCAGGTTTTATGTTTTATAGGTATAGCATTGAACCGCTTCGCCTTTTGCTGACCATATTTATTCTAATTTCCAAATAAAATATTGTTCTTTAAAGCATAATTCTGAAGGAAATGATTAAACATCAAAATAAGTGAAATGTGGAATCACGTTTTATCAAAAGTGGGGGTGTTGAATCCACCCATCCCCCCCGTGTGCTACGCCCCTGTTCTAATGTCTCCAAGATGACATCAGCAATTCATAAGCATAAGGGATAAAAGGACTGTGATATAACCTGAGGGACACTTCCTCAATATAAATGGACAGCATGCTATTTAATGTCTATCTAACATAACCTTAGAAAAGGGGGTATTTCTCATCCTTGTAATATGCTTTTAGTTTAGTAATTTGCTAAGGGTAAGACTTGCTATCTCAGGCCCCGTCCACACAAAGCCGTAAACGGGCTTATCCGCACTAATATTTGTCCTAAACCACCTCTCGTCCACACGGAGCAGGTGGAAACGCATCTGTAAAAGGCAAGATTTGAAAACGGGTTCCAGAGTGGATACATTTGAAAATGCCAGTCAGGCGTTTTTGTGTGGATGGGCTAAATGGAGAAGTTTTTTGGTGGGTTGCGTCATTGCGCCTCCCCGTCTTAAGGCGAAAGCGCAAAGATTCATAATAATAACAACAAGAACAATGGCTGGTGTCATGTTGTTTATGTTCCGCATGACTTGTATACGCATGCGCACTATAATTACTTCCTGTGCAGCAGCGCCATCTATTGTCTTGGATTACTTATAACAGCGTGTATGGTCGTTTACGGTCGTTTTCGTGTAGACGCGGATATATTCCGTCTTTACGCTAATAGTTTTGAAAACGATCGCCGTTTATGGCTTCGTGTGGACGGGGCCTTACTAATATGCTTTTTTGTTGTTATCCTTTTGGATTGCTTAGCCAATGCAAACACTATTCTCTCAGGCCAATAACGGACCCTTAGAATTAGAATTTGACAAAGGTGAGAGTTATGCCTTTGTGTCAAGGAAGACAAGAAGTCTCATCTTTCTGAAGCACATACAAGCAATAATGCAGATCCGAGATTATTTCTGTAAAACATTAGGTCACTCAGTGGGGTCAGTAAGTCAAACTCACTGGAAGTTTGTGGCACAAAACAAGCAGATGCCCTTTTTAAAGTGAGGACTTACAAGCATGCGTGATCGATGTTTAAAAAGAATGTTGAGCACATCACGGAAATTGAACCTTTAAGACCATAACCCACAGCAAACCTTCGTATTATTGCTTTGAACAGTGCAGAGACATTTCTGTCAGCTACTTCTACAAATATTGACATTTCCTAGATTCATCACTAGATTCTACACATATATCCCTATCATATAAACTTTATTATTTATTCTTACAGACACAGTGCGTATTGTATACAAAGAAAACATCTAGGCGGCCACATTGTGAACATCTCATAGCAAGATCTAAAAAACAAAGCCCTCCAAACCATACGGTCCAACTGAAGTCCTACAATGAGCGATGAACAGAATCACTAGGACGCGTACAAAAAAACTCATTTTCCCACCCTGAGAATAAATCAAATACATTGTTTGAAAGTTGGTGATCAAGTGTGTCAGTCTATTGATACTGACGTTCGGCAGCAGGTCCATTTAAACACACTGTGCTGCTGTTTCCTAATAGAATCCACTGAACTTCAACAGCTAAGCACTAATGTCAACACCATCAGGGCTCTAGGTATTCAGATCTCTGGCTTGTCTAGTCTTGAACACTAATTCTATTTGCTGTATTTCTGCTGACAGCAGCACATCAGTTCTTGTAAGAGCCAGAGACATGCTGTTCTGTCTTCTGACGGAGCGAGGGGGGTGACAGGGTTTTTGTTTTGATTTGAAGAAAGATGAATTTTTCAGCCTCCTCTTGTCCATGTTGGTGGATGATAGATGCAGCGCCACTGACAGAACCCATCTAGGCTGATGCAAGGTCAGTTTTGTCATCTTTTCCCCCAATTTTGCAGGAAGGATAAGACTTGGGATGGGGATGGTCAGTCCAAGGTCATAATAAAGCGGTCAAACCAGATATGTGTCTTGTTAAGGGGCATAAATTAGGTAATGATGGGCAGTCATGATGTGACTACATATTAGAAGGAATGTAGTGTAACTTTTTTGCAATGAAAATTTGTGTGTGTGTGTGTGTGCCCAACTATTTTGTATTGCCTTGTGCTTCCAAGGTTTTGAACTGATACCTGGAGCGTTTTCAATATCCCATATTAGTTTCAATTCAAGTCTCTAATCCCGCCTCCCTGTCCAATCAGAGCGGAGTGTCAAACTGCTGACCTGTCCGTCAATCCTGACACCGGGTTCTGATGTGATGAGTGTTGAATCTTTTCACTATATTACAGGATGAATGTATCACGGTCTGGGCATCAGCTTGGCTTCACGTTTGCAGAGATTCTGGTTGAGGTGCTGCAGCCAAAACCGACACTTTCTCTCTTCGTCTTCTCCGACATCAGCCCGAGCTCAGTGCCTCTAATTCTCTCGCTCCCTCTCTTTATCTCCTCCTCCGTCAGTGTCAGTTTGGAGCCGGGCCTCGTCTTCTTATCAGGGATCCATTGTGTGGGGCAGAGAGGAGAGAGCTGCCAAATGGATGGATGAGCTAAGAAAAGTTGCCGAAAGAAGCTGGCAGGAGAGAGAGAGAGAGAGAGAGAGAGAGAGAGAGAGAGAGAGAGAACGACAGGGAGAGAGAGAGAGAGAGAGAGAGAGAGAGAGAATGACAGGGAGAGAGACAGGGAAAGAATACATTATTTATGTGAAGAGAGAATACATACATACATACAGAGAGCATTTAAACCCTGCCTTGTTCTCTCTCTCACCTGGTCCACACACACACACACACACACACACAACCTTCTCATTCTTGCGAAATCTTTTCTAACCCCACTTTCCTTCCCCCTGTTAAACTCCTCTCTGTCTAGGAAGCAGTTGCGATGCTGAATGAAAGTGATTGAAGGGTCTTTTGAAAAACGCTGAACAAGAGACGTTTCCACACCCAGACAGAGACTAAACGAGATCAAAACGAATGTGGCAGTGTGGATAAAATTAGACTTTCCGCAAAAAGATGTGGCTTTAGGAAAACTGCTGTTTTGTGCATGCTGCAAACACACTAAACCCCGTCTGGTGTCGAATACATGCTTACACTCGACCTTTAGGACAAAATGGAGCTTGTCCAAAAAGGTTCTTCAAACCAGAGTTAAACTACACATCCAGCATTTCCTAAAATGAAGGATATTTGTAGGCATGTTTGCGCTCCCTCCTGTTTAGCTACAACATCACCAGCGGTGGAGCTAGACTTTTTTACTTGGGGGGGCTGGGTGGTGGGCAAAGCTATTTCATTGGGGCCAGTATATTCCGCGCTAGAGCAGCTACCAGCGGCTGATTGGCTAGTTCTGTTTAGACTATGTCTATCACCATGGTAACGCGTACTCACTCTCAACTTGTCATAGCAAAGATCCTTCATTTTACTATCACTGACCACAGCTGCTGCGTTCATTCTGAAATCATCTTTAATAATATTCACACATCATGTACGTTATTTTCCCAATTTCCCAGCATTCATTTTGGGGAGGTTTATCCTCTCCAAGCCTCCGATACGCGCCGCCCATGAACATCACGCTCACTCTGGTGGGAAAGATTGCTGTAAGGAATGGTTTTAGAATTTAATGAACTATACCAACACACTTCCACCACTGTCCAGTTTCCTGAGGAGGCCTTATTATGATTCACATATTGCAAATGGTTTTTAATTAATGTTTCTCTCCTTCCCTTGACACTCGATATAGGGTTAAATTAACATCCTTTATCAGATAAACATAAAATCTGTTAAAGATCAGCCTCAAGGACACACGGCACAGATGTTCGTGTACTTTGTAGGGTTATTCGATCTAGAGGTTAGAAATGAGAATTAGTCTTAGTCTGTGAAATGCACCAGAGTTTCTAATTAACTGCAGGCTCTGACTGTGCCAGACAGAAAGAAGCAGGAGGATTCCTCTCATGAAGGACACAACAAAACGTGCAGAAAATGAGAACTCATCTGCACACAGTACGTGACAATGGCAGCCGATTATAAACCATGCGCATATTCCAGAATGCAATCAGTGGAGTAGAGCTGCTAAAACCGTCCTGATTGCAGTTTAGGAACATGTTATTATCTCACCTCCCAAAAGGCAATAACAGCCTTGCCTCGTCTTGGAAGCAGAATGTGAAGAAATTAAATGAAGCTAACGGAGAACCAAAAAGAAAACACGGAATCCGGCACCAAGTTTGGTTCTCGATGCACTAAACCATTCAAAACAGTTTCTGGCACAAATGGGACGTTTCTCCTCGCAATGTGAAAACTAAACACGCCGTTAATGAGCTGCATGTGTGGGGAAGTTCTGTTTGTCTCGATCATGAAAGTGCATTTGAGGGAGAATTTTACAAAATGTGTGAAATTGTAGAGGTGGGCGATAAACCGATTTTATCGATAAATGAGAATTTACAATATAGGACGATGTGTTTTGATGAAAATCGTGTGACTAATGCGTCGCATCGTTCTACACGGGTAAATTAGCGTGCTGCATCCAAACACTGTATGGGTGTTTGTGCCCAAAATAGGATTGATACATCTGTAATATGGAACTGGTTCGATTTTGTGCCATCGGACATAGTATCAAATAAGTCCTGTGTCCTAAAACTTAAGCATCGCCGCCCCTAAGCTCCTCTGGACCGGGCGAATCCTGGCAGCGCTAGCCTGCAGAACACCGGTACTCTAATTGGGTTTTCCACTGACTGGTACCAGCTCAGTTCGATTCAACTGTACTCCCTTTTTTGTTTTTCTATTCCTAATATCTGGTACCTAGTTCCGTTCTTGTGGAGGTTTTCCATGGACAGGTACCAGCTCCGTTAGGTTCAGTTCAGTTCTACTCTGTTCAGTTTGGTTTCGCACCCACAGTTTTCTAATTAACCATCTAAGAGCCAAGATCCAAGACAGTTTAAACGCCCAGCATTGTTCTAATTTATTGAACTCTTAATGTCATTAATTTCACTTTCCATTAAACTATTTTCAAGCCACAAGCTTTTGAAATAATTATGACAAAATCCAGTATTTTTTAAGCCCTGACACTTACCGTTACACCTTCATGTAACAGGTTGCTACAGCAACCACCAATCAGTAAACCCCAATTTAGCCCAAGTGTCATAAATTAATATCAGTTCAGCACGCTTGGAACCTTGGCCAAGGCAGCACCAAGAATTGTACCAGGTACTAGATACTAGTAATTTTAGTAATGGAAAAAGCAAAAAAAACAATTAGAGTCGAACAGAACCGAGCTGGTACCAGTCAATGGAAAACCAAACGTCCGAAACCAAACTGAACCAAGTAGTCACCGTGCTGTTTGGGGGTCTAGAGAAAAGTATCTCCACACGTAGTGTGTCTGTAGCCATAAAGTAAAAAAAGTTAGAACTTGTTTTGAACCATTTATTTGTCATTTGTAGTTTGATTTTGAGGAGGGGGAGAATTTTTAGGCCACATCACCCAGCTCTAGAAGATCGCACAATAAATAGGTGGAAACACACAAATTGTGACTGATTATAAACAGAGCCACATGAACGTGTGAGAAGGTGTAGTGCAAAATGGGCCCTGTACTCTCACTCTCCTCATTATATTTACAGAATATTTGACAGGGAAAGACCTTCATTTATTAACACTGCTTTCTTCATCACTGACCCTATTTTAATTATTTTATTATGTCTCGAGCTTGAGCCTTTCTAACCAGGAGCCCCCCGAGGAGGGCATAATTAGGTGGTCTTGTGTACAGTCTATTGATTCTGATTATTGATTACCTGCAGCCTTAATAAACTCGGTATTAATTTCAGTGTTCAGTAGCCCTGCACCTCCTCCCAATCTGATGTCTGCAGTCAAAGTTGGTATGATATGATAAGACACGCTCCTGGGCTCTTTCAGTTCAGTCACAGGCAGAAAAAAAAACAACAAGATGGCTGACATTTGAGCTGTGAGAGTGTGTCATCTCTCTCAAAGCCATCGAGAGAAGCCCCTTATGACCTTAAAGGCATATAATAAGGGTAAGAGAGTGTCGCTCTGAAAGAGAAGGTGGGTGTGAGAGTCAGTGGGAGATACAGAACCGAGAGAGAAAGATACAGAGGGAGGGAGGGAGGGAGGGAGGGAGGGAGGGAGAGGGGAATAAGAATAAATGGCAGAGGGATGAAGAGCAAGGAAGTTCAGTGAAAGGTCAGTACACAGACACTGTGATTCTCGCCTTTTCTCCAGCTGCGATAGATCTGTAATCAAGACCGGACATGAAGCAATTTAAAATAGACGAGCCTTGGGTGAAATCTGAAAGGTCTTGCAGCGGGGAAAATATTCATGCGCTTGTGAGGCACCACGTCTTGTTCATCCATTGATTTTGAGTAGCAACAATGCAAATTAAAACAGAAAAATGGCGATTTCTGAAAACGAATGCGTGAATACGTCATTCGTTTACACAGAGCATAGAGATTCCGGCGTTTGTGTATCCTAGCTCGAGACGGTCGTCTTTCAGAGGTAAAAAATTATATAAATACTGTTCAG
>JBBKCR010172371.1:0-15176 GCA_037577295.1 Ladigesia roloffi | reverse complement strand
CACACACACACTCACACACACACTCACACACACACTCACACACACACTCACACACACACTCACACACACACTCACACTCACACACACTCACTACCTTGTACCAGTCAAAAAGGACACACCTGAACGGCTATCTGAGTGCCATTAGCTGTGGCCAACAGCGCCACTTGCTGACACTGAGGAGAGCCCAGCTCTGAACTGGCTGACATGATTGCATTTGATGTTACTATAGCAACCTACAGGAAAAAAGAATACAAGCGTTAAAATGACTTTTTAAAAAATATAA
Organism: Ladigesia roloffi; assembly: GCA_037577295.1. NCBI lineage: Eukaryota > Metazoa > Chordata > Actinopteri > Characiformes > Alestidae > Ladigesia > Ladigesia roloffi. Next base: position 14,893 of record JBBKCR010172371.1, on the reverse strand, counting down.
TTTGCATTATTCTAATCTAACTGGCAACATATAAATGATAAACAAAATAATTCTGTGAAATGACAATCATAATGCACATCCCATAAATACATCCCCACCTGCTGCAACTGCTTGCCATCTCGTGTAACCATGGTGACATGTTGCTGCCTGCCGCTCACGATGCCCTGGTGGGCTGGGACGGTGATGGTGGTGCCATCCTGTGTTACCATAGTGATGCCAGCGGTGAGAGACTGTAGATCACCTGCACTCAAATTCACCTATGAGAGAGTGAGTAAGAAAGAGAGAGAAAATAAGAGAGAGTGAGGAAGAGAGAGAGAGAGAGAAAAAGAATAAGAGAGAGAGTGAGACAGTGAGAAAGAGAGTGAGAGAGAGTGTAAAAGAGAGAGTGTGAGGGAGTGAGAGAGAAAGAGAATGAGAAAAACAGAGAGTGATAGAGTGAGAGAGACACACACACAATCAGCTGATAAACACTGAAATTATATCTTATTCAGCCTACAGCTGTTAAGTATCTCTGTATTGGCTTTTGAATGAGCTGGAATATAGAGGCCCTTTTCTGTTTAGAAAATGGTTATGTAAGAATAAATTACAATAATGCTAAGAATTTTGCTGGATTTACATGAACACCTTGATTAATCAAAACACATAGTGCCACACTGAGAGATGTGATTGGTCACCATGGGTGGAAACATTAAATTGCTAGAGTTCCATCTGCATATTGCAACCTTTTTGTGATGTAAAAATTACAGAGACTAATATTGCAGTAAAGATTAAGTGATGATAATGTGCAGCCGTTGTTCATCAGAATATCCAGTAACGTCCTTTTCAACACCAATATAATCCATTAGACCATGTTGAGTGACATTTACTACATGAGTGACTGACAGTACCCGAGATCCAATGACATCATTCGTCTCCATAACAGCCTGAGACTCCTCCTTTTGCTCCGCCCCATCTGTATAGGCACCTTGGTGCTGCTGGGAAGGCTCTACAGCCTCTGACTCTACATATACAGAAAGACACAGACACATATTTCAATCCTTAAAATGTTCCAATAAATCTATAAGAGTAAATCCTATAACTAGAATGTTTTTTGCAAGAATATGTTAAGTGTTTGCTATTTAGGGGGGTTAACTAGCGAACAAGGGGAGGTGACATTTTGATAATTTCAGCGAATTAGGATGTTAACTTTTTACTAACGGATGAATAAATAATGTGCCGGATGTTGGCAATTTATCTCTGTTTTATAAACACAAGTCTTGTCTCTCCATGTGGGCCTATGATATAGCTATGTTGCATTCATTCTTAAGGTGATTTATCCACAAATGTCCTAAATTTAAATGACCAATACCAATACTTGGCCAATAAAAAGCTCTAAACAAGCACCATGCATCAGATCTACATGTCAGAACTCTGCTGCTGGGATAACTCTACAACCTCTGTCTCTTCACATACAATGAATGGTGCCAATATGTCATACGGCCTCATGGTAGAAGCAGCTGCTTGCATGTGTCTGATAATGAAAAATCTGGAAGTAAATTTTTGAACCATATTACATTTTTAAATGTTTTCTGTACATGTGTTGAGTTGTTTTCTGTACATGTACTGCCAGTTGCATGACCAGAACAATATGTTCTGTGACTGACTAGCAAGAGGCAGAGGAAGTGAAACCATAAATCTCACCCACAGCCTTGACTTTTGTGTCTGTATAAACCTTTGTGTGCAAAATGTTGTTAATTTTTCCCTCTTCTGCAGACGGATCAATATATTATGACACTTTGATCTGATCAAAGCTTAACACAATACTTAATTTTACACTTTGTGTATTTATTCCATATTTGTGTGTGTGTGTGTGTGTGTGTGTGTGTGTGCGAGTATTACCCTCAGCGTAGTCCCCGTGTACGGTGCGTTTGTGCATGGCCAGGGTGGAGGTCTGTCTATAGGTTTTCCCACAGTGGTTGCAGCTGTACGGTTTGCAATGTGTGTGAACAACGTGGTGTTTATACAGGCTGGAATATTCTGTAAACCGCTTTCCACAGCCAGGAACTGTACACAGATATGGCTTCTCCCCTAGAGACAGAGAGCAAAGCTCTAAAACAACAGTGGAGGCTTTTAGAGCCACAAAGAAAACTCTATATAAACACATAGGTCAGAGGGCCATGGTCCGAAATATTTTGGTGCCATGTCCCTGCTTAAAAACCCCTGGTTTAACTCACCAGTTAATTATCAAGTTTATGTTTGAGGGGGAGAACCATCACACTGTGCTGGACATCGGCCCTCAAGGAACAGAGTTGGGACACCCCTTACATAGGGGTTTGGTCCTCAACAAGACCAGTGTGTATATCTGTGTATGTGTGTGTACCTGTGTGTATCCTCATGTGGTTTTTGTAGTTGGTGGCGCTGGCGAAGCCTCGTCCGCATGCTGGTTCCGGACAAAGGTAAGGTCTCTCGCCTGTGTGTGTGCGCATGTGAACCTTCCTGATGTTGGAGGTGGTGAAAGAACGTCCACAGCCTTCAAACGGACACTTAAATGGCTTCTCCCCTACAAGAAAGAGAGAGAGAGAGATAGAATACAGAGAGAGCAAAGACAGAAAAAGGCATATGGTATATGGTGGTATAAGTGAGTGTGTTATCTGTGTGTGTGTGTGTCACCTGTGTGTGTGCGGACGTGTTTCTGCAGGTCTCCTGAAGTCTTAAAAGCTTTGTAGCACATGTCCTCAGGACACTTATAGGGTTTTTCTCCGGTGTGTGTGCGCAGGTGGCTCTTTAGGCCGTATCCCGTGGAGAAGGCTTTGGTACAGGAAGGGATCTCACAACGGTATGGACGGTCACCGGTGTGGGAACGTTCATGCACCTGAAACAGATACACACAAGTCATTTCTCCTGCCAGTTACGCAGTGTACAAGAGTCTCAACCATTAAGAATATGTAGGCAATGTGTTTAAGACATAACTATGAAATTTTGACATTAAAATAAAATTTAATTGTAAATGTAATTGTAAATTTAATTAAATGTGGCAACCAACTAGTGCAACCAACTAGAACACCATAACTGCCTAGCAACTACCTGGAATTCTAGTAACCACAAAAGATTCAACTGGCAAGCACCCACCTGGGACACAAAAGTAATCACCCAACCAACCATTTTTCAACCACCTGGAATACAGGCCCCACCACCCAACAACTCCCCCGGTTACTGCAGAAACTCTCAAGGAGCACCCTATCAAGCAGGGGTACAGATAGCACTTTTAATGCGGGGTGGAAAAATCAGGTGGGGGTGTTGGGGGTATGGGCTTGGGGCAAGCACCGATGAGGCAGGTCCTACATCTCTCGTATCATCTCCATTCTTTCCATTCCATGACCTCTCTAAGCTTTACATCCAAGAAAAGAAACCCGTCTGCAACACAACTTATAAAAGCAGATGCATGCGACCAGGAAAGACTACATATCAACAGGTTCTTAGCACCCTAGCAACTACCTGGGTACCTCAGCAACCACTGAGAAACATCCAAATCAAACACCTCTATTACTGTAGCAACCACAAAGATAAATCCTCACAACAACCTAAGATACCATAGTAACTGGAAAACCACAACAACCACATGGGGACTGTTTTAAGCTAAAACACTGTATCCTGAAGAGTAAGGAAAAGGTGTGTGTATGTAAATGTGTGTGTACCTTCAGATGGTGTGCAGTGGTGTAGAGTCTGCCACAGCCCTCATAACTACACTGGAAACTTTTCTCCCCCTGTGGAGCCTTACAGGAACCCCATGCCTTTCCCTCTAACATCAGCTACACACACATATATACATATACAAACATTCACATATACACACACAATCACACATACACAAACACACACAGACAATAATTAACATTAAACAGTGCATTTACACTGAAGTTAAGATAACAATAATTATATGTTTCAAACATGGACTAAGACATTTTAGTTTAAAGGGTTAATGATATTGGAGCTGAGATGACAAGCAATTTACCAAAAAATATGCCCATCAGAATCAGAATCAGAAAACACTATTGACAAAGACTTATAACATTAATGAAGATATCATGCCTACACGATTGGGGAAAAGTCTTGAACAACCCAGAATGAATTTGTTAATGCATGCTATGGAGGATTACAGCGGGGAACACCTGTGAATGTGGAGCGATGTGTGAGGAGTGTGGTGTTGGGTGTGTGGTGTGAGTGTGAGGAGCAGTAACTTATGGAATTTTTGGGGGATGATTTGGTTTACCTGCACTGTGGTCGGCTTCATTCCATTCCCTCCAGTACTGCTCTCATCCATCTCCACCTTAGAGCCTGTCAACTGGAGACACAACCACACACTTTTACAAAATTATCAAGATAACTGCACATAAACCATTTCATATTTTACTTACTTGAACAACAGCATCTGATGATGAAGTTTTTAGTTTGTGAAAAAATACTATATTCTGGAAACTGTATTATATTTGGCACGTTGAGTAGATTAAATGAAAGAAATGGAAACAAATGTTTTATTGTGACAGGCTGCAAAATGCCTAAAGATAGAAAGTGTCCAGATAAAGGTGTTCCAGCCACTCAGCATTCAGCACCACCAGTGTACTGTTCACCACCTGATCATCTGGAATCATCTTCACCTGTTTCTTCACTGGTTCAGGCTTTAGAGTTAATATTATATAAAATTGTTGTTAAATTATTTGTTTACTGTTAGCCCAATGATTACTGTCCCAGCCTCCTGTGCATTAGCATGTGTGTGTGTGAAACTGACCCGCGCAGCATAGGCCTCCAGTGTGCTGATGGTGTCGGGGTCTGCAGCGAGCTCTTCCAGTGCCCCTCCGGTCTGTACAGTGAGTATAGCGCCCCCTGACTGCAGGGCTGATGGGTGGTGTATGTACGCCGTGCTGCCATCCTCCAGCTGCACCGCCTCCACCGTCCCAGGGTCATAGCCATCTGCCCTCCAAGACAGCAAAGGTCACACACTTAGGCTAAATATCTAGTTAACACAGTTTGGTATTTTAAAGTGTTGTATTTCATAGTATAAAATACAATGACATATTAAAATACAGTAGTACAGTATCAGAAGAGCACACTATGATGCAATATAATAGTATTGAATGGTAGGGCATAATATATTATTGTATAGAATAGTATGTTACATTACAGTGTACCATTTAGACTTGTATTATTGTGAAATATATGGCAATATATGGTATAGAACATTATAGTTCAAAACACTATGGTATAATATAGAACAGTAGTTTAATGTAGTACAGTCTGTGAAGTACAGTATAGTATGGCATTTTATAGTATAATAAAGAACAGAATGATATAGTACATTAACAGTACAATATGGTATGTTATGGTTTGGTACTAATTGATGTACTGTATGGTAAGGCATTGCACATTATTGTATAGAATACTATGGTATAGCATGATAGAGGGTTATGTCATGTGATATGGTTATGATATGTTTTTTCAGGTATGGTACCATAGAATTAAATAGAATTAAACACTATGGTATATTTATACACAGTAGCATAGTATAACAGAGAACAGTACTGTATAGAACAGTATATAGCATAGTATGTTATTTTAATTTTATTTTATTGGTATAGCATTGAATAGCAGGATATACTATAGAACAGTGACACAGTATAACTTTATTTATTAAAACAGCTTATTTATTTATTTATTAGTTCTTACTTATTTTTTGTCTAAGTCCAGATTTTATTTCTTGTTATTTTAGTGTCTTAATTCTAGATTTTATTCTTAATTTAATTTTTCTCACAATATAATTCTGCACAGTCATTCTGGTTCAGGACACATTTCACTGGGTGTTGTACCTGTATGACTATGCATGTGACAAATAAAATTCTTGAATCTTGAATCTATAATATTATTTGGGATTTATACTATAAAATTTGTATTTTTTGGCTTTTTTTTTAACCACATCACATATTTAGGGTATGTCACTATATGCAGGTGTGCTTCAAACGTAACCCCTGGGATGGTTAGGGGTTTACTGTTGTTTGAGCTCATGACACTTATGCAGTACTTTTTATGTATGTGTGTGCTACCTTTGGGTGTACTGTGTATGTAAGCTGTGGTTCCATCCTCAAGCTGGACCGCCTGACCATCTTCAAATGGCAGGTCGTCTGAAAGAGAACAAAACAGAGAATAAAGGAGAAAATGAGAGAGAGAGACAGGCCAACTTTGAATGTATTAGTACTTTTTACAAAACAAGTGTGTGTGGTGTGTGTACTGACCTTTCTGCTGCACTGTGACCTGTTGGATGTATGCTGTTGTTCCATCTTCCAGCTGGATGGTGTCTCCTTCAACCAGATTACTGTCTGAGAGAGAGAGAGTGAGAGAGAGAGAGAGAGAGAGAGAAATAGAGAGAGGAGAGAAATGGTGACAGATGAAGAGGAGAGAGAAGGGAGAGAGACAGACAGGAGAGAGAGAGCCCAGTTCTACAAATCAGCTCTGCTTTATTACACCTATTCTCAAGTGAATTTATACACAATAACATACTGCCCCCTTGTGGATTTCGGAAACATAACACCCTTTTATAATTACTTAATTTAACCAAAGACAAATCTCTATTTATGCATTAACAATGCTTTAATAAGAAAACAGAAAACACAACATACAACACAGACACAAATGTTTCCTGCTTATTTTCTTTGGAAAGAAAATATTCTTAGATGATTTATTAACAATGTGAATATATACAAATGTCTGAAACGTATTTTGATTATTTATGGTCAAACTGCAACACATTTACCAGAGCTGCATGTTAAGGACAAAATATCTCTATTGTCATTGTACTGCAACGTATTGTGATCGCAAATCTTTTCAAGACATTACAGAGCCCTTATCCTTATGAATTTTTAAGCTGGTAATCATAATTTGAGATCATACATCTACATCCCCATCCACACAGTTCACACATGGGAAATAAGCTACAAAACAGCATGTCTACCATATTATAATTTGTGTTATGTCATAAAACAACACATTTACATGTCTTCTTATTCAGCCTACAGTTCAGACCCAACCATTCAAGTTTCAGTCTTTGTTGCTGAAAAAGAGGGCAGCCAAGCAGAGGAAAGATAATGAACATTTATCAGTATTAAATTAACAGTAACAGAAATAGCCTGTTCAATTCAGAGGGATAAATCAATATTAAAAGACAGTCGTGAAAGAATTAATTATGATAAATTATAACAGTGTTTAAAACAGACTTTTAAAAGAAAACAGAAAACAGGTTTTTAAAATACAAATTAGGACCTTTGATGATTAAGATAAAAATAATTCAAATTTGGTTGGATTACATGGAAACCTTGATTGATCAGTATACCCAGTAACTCAACTGGAGCTGTGATAGGTCAGAAACACTAGTTTGTTAGAGGCTCGTTTGCATATTACAGCGGGGCTCACAAAAGATTGTCTGTTAATTGTTATCATATCAGTCTCTGCAATATTAATATTACAGAAGACAATATGCAAATGAGCCTCAAACCAGTCTTTCTGACATGGTTGACCACTCACAGCTCCAGGTGAGTTCCTGAGGGTTCTGATGAATTGAGGTCTTCATGAAATCCAAGTTTAATTTTAATGTTTAAGTTTGAACTGTTACAGATGTTATTGAGTTTGTGCACAAGTGGGTGGGACTAAACTGCTCTAGCCTAAATGAGGAGATAGAAATAGGTGTGTTTGGATTTGACATCACAAAAACTATGATTTGAAAACAGAATGTTTTTGTAGCTTATTTTCCACACATGTACTATATGGATGAGTGAAGTAAATGTACCATTTTACACAATATTTACCGACTAAGTAATGACTTTGCCCCATTAATGCACTCAAAGGCATTGCAATCACAAATTTTCTATCCACAGGTAGACACATTTGGACCCCCATCTCCACCCCTGTATGACCTCACATCACGATCTGGCCAGAACAGATCTCTAAACACTTCTGACCATCACTCGATGCACCTTGTTAATTTGCATAGTATTGCACTGCACCTTTTATACTCATTCATATGTACATATTCTATATTCATATTTATACTTTATATTGTATCCTTTATGGTGCCAACAGTGTGCTACTAAACGGTGTTTCATTGTTCTTGCAACAGTAACAATAAAGATCTATCAATCTATTTAATCACAATGTGTAGCAGTACAACTGCATTGCTGATATTTTGTCCATAACATGCAGCTTTATATTGCCATCTTCTGCGATATCAGTATTGCAGAAACCAACAGTGATCACGGTTAACAAACGACGTAGTTTGCTGTTTGACCATGTGCGTTAAAATTAACAGTCCGCATGACTTGTATTTATTACTGAACTGGATATGGTTGTAAGTGATGTTGTGATCGCATTGTTGGAACCTATGTCTCACCGTTTATCGCCTGCTGGATGTAGGCCGTGGAACCGTCACCCAGGGCCACAGCCTGCAGCCCCAAACTCTCCATCCTACTGCCAGAGCACGCACACTACCTACACACACAAACACATACGGTCACCGTCCAACACACAGCCCTGCTTTGGACACCAAGCCCCTATTCGCTTACCCTACCTATCATAACAACATTTCAACCAATCAGAGCCATTTACAGGTCGTTTACATACATTATCCTCTTTTATATATAACAAACCCTTAAAGCCAGGAGTATTATTCCAAACACTGGCGTCACAAATGTGTCTAGAAATTGGGCATATATACTCTTTAATAATGAGCACTACACCTTTGCAGACAGTGACCAAAACAATTTACTCTTATTTATCCCCATCCAGATCTTCTTTTCTCAGACATACATTTGATATTAGACCCGTAACTCTATTCATGTTTAATCGTGTTAATACGGACTGTATGAGCGTGTCAGACCACAGCTGAGTCCCTTTGATGTTTACAAAAAGGTCAAATGCAGCAAACGTTTATTAAAAGTGGTAAGCGTTGTCCGAAGAACGTATATAGCTCATAAAATGCTACGAAAGGTAACACACGCAAACAGAACGACAAAACCATAACAAGTACTGGTGATGTTAGCTTCTCGCTTGAATCATCCGTTCCACCTTAAATAATGAAACGGAAACCACTTCACGATTTAAGGTAGAACGGGTAATTCGAGCCAGAAGCTAAGAGCCTAACTTTAGCCACTGTCTTAGGCTAGTAACGACGCTTATAATCCAAAACAGCCAATAAATGCACGGTTCTGAACCACAGAGTCTTTCGAGATTAATTATGACACTTTATTAGTAATAACATAGTATATAATAGTTTAATAAAGCGGTTGAATGCTGAGGCGCTGGCTTTTAGGGCTCCCAGGAGAAGTTAGCGCGTAGGCTAACTACCGACTTTCCGACTGATCTTCTCCCTCTAACCCGGCCGCCGCGACATCAGAGACCGAGGCGTGTCGGTTCTGGAGCCATGGCGGCCGGTCCGGTCTGTTGGCGAGGGGAGGGGAGCGGGAGCGCGGCCCGCCCCAGTCCGGTCGGCTACGGCCCGTACCATTCCCCCGTGTGTCCCGGGCCTGGGTCCTGCTCCCCGCCCAGCGCAACCTGGGATACTCACCGCCATGAGCCCCGGAACATGGATGAACACAGAAACGCGCACGCGCAAACAAACACACACGCATACAGACAGACAGACAGACAGACAGACAGACAGACAGACAGGCACACACATATAAATTACTCACATAATTATTTCTTCTCTATATATATGTGTTTGTGGTTTGAACGCATAATGTTTCTTGTTTGAAAACATATACAGTAAAGAATACAGGTTAATATAAATTTAATGAATCCGTAATGTGAGTGACTTTGCTGAGATGCGGGGAGATCGCTTTGCTCTGGCTCTCAGGGACATGCAGCTATCTATCATCCATCCATCAATTTATATAGCTGGCTATTTATTAATTAAGGGTTCAATTATTCAATGTTCTCACAATATTCAGAATAAATCTGAATGGAGAAATATAACACTCCAGTTGTGGAACAGTGTATGAAGGGGTACTGGTCTATGTTCTTCCATCGCATTAAATAAATACACTTTTAGAGATGGTTTGGAAAACACCTGCTAAAAAACTTCCAGTTTTTGGTAAAGAACAGTCGGACACAAGAGGATCTTCAAGAGGAACATCTTTATAAACAGCAGCGTTTGTTTACACTAAAAATCACCATTATATATTCATATTAATTATCCATTTTTATAAACATCTTATTCTCAAAATAAACCTATTATTCATCAGCAGTTTCAGCATCCGCATCGCAAACAATGAGCCACAAACATAATCCGCATTAACATCTGAGGAAAAACACGTCTATTTTTACACCAAAAAGGAAAAGAGGTCATCTGCTAACGTTGCCACCAGTTAGCATGGCAAAATACATCATGCTAACGGGCAGTTACTGGGCAAATGATGTCACGTAAAATAGTGGCTATTAGCTAGTTGGAGACTGACAACGTATCTTTTCTGTATTACTAACAAATTGCTATCAGCTATTTGGAGGCTACTAGTTGGCATGTAATTTACCTCATGCTAACAAGTGGCTATGAACTATCTGGAGGCTGCTGGTTAGCATGACGTCGTTCATGTAATGCTAACTAGGTGTTTTTTGTTTTAATTCACCGTTAGTGGGGTTAGCACTTTAAACCACTTCTTAACGCTCTTTCCTTGAATGACAGAATTTCTCTTTTATCTCAGCGAAGGAATGACAACTAGATAATACTGATGAGTCAGAGAGTACAGAAAGTTTCTGTATGTGTTTAAAGACACAAACGAGAAGTTGTGAAGAAGAATGAAAGTGTTGGCATGCAGACGCCAACACGTCTTTAAAGTGCTTATCACAGGTTATTTTTGCAAGAGGCAGCAGGAAGAAACCATGCAGGCTAATAAGATAAAACAATGGCAGTGTCGGCTATGCTATAAAGAGCTTAGCGCTGGCACGTAATGTTGAAAAAAAAAAAACACCTATAAAGCAAAGAAAAGAACATTTAATGCAAAGGTTTGGACAACAACTAATCCCATTTACCCGTTTCTACAAACATATTCAATCTGCCGAAATATCCGAGGCTAGCTAATTTCATTGTAGGGCAAAAAATGCTTTTATAAGTTTTTGGCTGCTAGTTAACATCATCCTGTATGATGGGAAAAACAGATAATTAAGTTAATTTAAGAAAGGCATGTTTTAATTTTTAATGCAATTTGCCTCAGGCAAGCACAAGTTGGCAAGAGGGGTTATAATCAACTAGCTACATTAGCCTTGCAGCCACACCTGTCTCGGCCGATTGACCATGTTCAGGATAAGAGAGGAGCACCCTGAAGAAAGAAAAATCAGAATAAGACCCTCTCTGCTCGGCCTGTCTTTACTAAACATAATTGAACTCAGTTTAACATCGATATGAGTTCTGACCATTTCCCCAAGTTCTTAAATTCAGCTCCAGAGAAAGAGCCTTCGTGTAATCTCAGCCCAATTCCAATTTAAGATCTTAAAATTAAATTTCTTTCCTCTAACTGCTCTGATCTTTTTCTTCGATCATTTGATCTTCATACAACCAGAGAGCAGCAGAAGAACGTCCGTCTTTTAAAAAAAATTTTTTCTCTTGCTCCTAATTTCTCTTAAAGGAGAAATCAGTTTTCAATAATCTCAGATTATTATTTTCTCTGATCAAACAAAGAAAAAACTGTTCCTCTGGGTTATTTTTGATTAAACTACTGCTTTAGGAGGGTATTTTGCTCTGAAATGGTTATTTAAAATCTCATGTTCTTCAGCATTTCAGCACAGGGACAAAAATGTATCTTCTCAAATCATTTAATAATCCCACTTAATCATTAAAGCAACAATTAATTAATCACATCTGGCTGAATTTGAACAGACAATGCAGTTCCTCGTACGTTGGCTCTGAGCTTTCTTGGCACCAGCAGATCATGGCAGTCTATCTCAGAGTTTCTCACAATGCTCTCAGTGGCCTCAAAGTGGAGCCTGGGATGTCAGCATCAGCTCCAGCACCACATGTGCAGCTTTCAGACTCCAGCACCAAACCCATGTCTTGCTATCTGTTCTCCCTCTCTCTGTCGCTCGCTCTCCCCTCCTCTTCCTCTCATAGAGCAGATCCATCACACATGATATTCTCCCCTCGGCCGGGGAAAAGCTCCAGCTGCCAGTAGCGTGGATCAGCATACACTGTCAATAATTGCATAAAACAAACTTAATTAAGCATAATAATTTAGTCCATCTCCTCCCAGCAATTTAATATAATGCATCTTTCATTTCATGTATGTTTGTGTGTGTATGTGTATATAAGTATTTTAATGTGTGTGTACATATACTAATTACCAGTCAAAAGTTTGGACACACATTCACATTCAATGTTTTTTTTTGTTTTTATTATTTTCTACATCGTAGATTAGTGATGAAGGAACATGTGTAATTCTGCAGTTAACAAAAAAAAATTAAACCAAGATGCTTTGTAATAAGGTAATGATGGACTGTTGTTTTATTTTACTTTGTTAAATATTTCTTGCCATAATGTGCAGTAAAACCACATTGGAATAGGATCACAAACTGTATACCAAAACTACCATCATAAATCATAAATGATGGTCCTAAACACATTAAGCAGGCATGAATTTCCACTTACAAACTCTTGGCAAAGAAAATCTGTAAATTTAATACAATTCCAGGTTGATTACTCTTGAACCTGACTGAAAAAAATACCAAGATACAAATACCAAGAAATAAGTAATGCTTTTGATATTAATTCTACAATGTAGCCATAAATATAAATAAAGGAAACTGTTGAATGTGAAGGTGTATCGAAACTTTTGACTGGTAGTGTTGCTGATTTACAAAACATGAAGAATCTCTAATTTACGAGGTAGTTTAATTTTTATTGAGTCAGAATATAAACAAAAAATGAAAAAAAGAAAAAAATGTTACATAAAATGTTACATTCCTCTTTACACAAACTCTGGCTGCTGCTTGGCAGCTCGAACCTTTTGGGTCATTGTTATGCTGGAAGTGTTCTAGCTGAGGAAGGGAGGTTCTCATCCAATATTTTACGGTACATGGCCCCAACAATTGACCCCTCAATGCAATGAAATCATCCTACACCCATAGAAGAAAAACATCCCCAAGTATAATGTTTTCACCTCCATGTTTGTCTGTGTAGGGGACTCAATTACACGCAAATTTATACATTTAATATGTTAATATAACATGTTCATTCTTCATTTTTGGTAGATATTCTGTCTCTGCACTAAAATGAAACTACCTCATAAATTAGAGACTGTTCATTTCTTGGTGATCCCAAGATGCCGCTCCAGATTTATCTGGACACCATATACCTCACTGTATCTAGAAGCAAGTTTAAAAATTTTCAATTATTGCTCTGCAGTGGATATGGGCAAGTCTAGGTGCATAGAATAAAGAGATGAAGAGTTGATAAAGAAAAAAAGGAAGTAAGAGAGTAAGAAAAATTGAGAGAATAACGAATGTGTGAGAAAAGAGAGTAGAGCATGGAAACACCAGGAAGAGAGAAAAAGAATAAAGAAGAGAAAAGAGAGTGAAAAAAACATAAAATGATTATTTCCCTCACTTTGTGTGCGTGTATGTCTACATATACATAGCATGTGTGTACTCACCCATGTCTCCTGGACTGAGCCACAGGTTGAAGGAGCTGCACTGTGTTTGGCAGCGATGCAGTGGCAGCACACGGACAGTGGGGGTGCCGTCACCCACCAACAACCAGCCTAACACACGCTCTCCCTAAGACACACACAAAGCTCAGTTTAAATTTTTTTTTTAACCTAATCTCTACAGTAGAACCAACCACTCTCCAGCACATTACTATATTTGTTGATTTTCAAACCCCCCCCCCCCCCAAGTAAAAAAGTCTAGTTCCGCCACTGCCCACACACACATTCCGTGCATTCACTCACTTTGCTTTGAGAGCCTGTGCTGTGTGTAACCCGGCAGCGCCGCAATGTCATTCCAGCATCTTCCACCAGGGGGCAGAGCAGAGCATTTGGGAAAAGCCACTGAAACACCTCCTCCCTCAGACCGGAGTCCAACCTCCTGCAGAAAAAAGAGAACAACCAAGAGAAGAACCTTTAATGTGGGGTGTCATGCGGCTCAAAAAAATGATCTAATTATTTAAATCATGTAATAAATATAATAATTCTGGTGTCCATCTCAAAACAATCTCAGCAACAGAGATCATTTTGTCAGGAGGTTTCTTAGTGGGTCACAGGTAGACTTGCTCTGTTTGGGTCTGAGTGCTTGGTCCAGTGGTGCTGGGATCTCTCCTAAATGCTTTGTGTTGAGGTGATATTTCAGACCTGATGTATTCCGATGGTACAAAAATTACTTAGCACATGAGGTACAGAGAACAACACTCTAATCAACTGTTGCATCTGTCCAATTTTAAATGTAAACTTTCCACTCACTCGGCCAGGGAGCATGTTCTCGTTTGCGTCCTCCATTTTACAGAGCATCTGTGGCTAGAACGGTATCAGGTCACATGATGTGATTAATCCGCTTTAATTTTCATAAAATTATTAGTAATTTTTTTCTGTGATTAAATGATCGAAATTAACAAGTTAATTTGACACCCCTAGCTTTAAGAAGTATCAGAGTAATAGAGTATTTTTACTTAAAATTTCTTTTTTTGGCAAAGTTGAGTATTTTGTACACAGTCATTGTGTTGTAATGTTAAGTATTCTGCACATAGTGTTAAAAGGATAGTTCACCCTAAAATGAAAATATGATGTTTATTTGCTTATCCCCAGGGCATCCAATTTGAAGGTGACATTTTTTCCTCAGCAGAACACAAACGCAGATTTTTAGCTTTAGCCGTAGCAGTCTGGTAGTCATATAA
>JBBKCR010172364.1:0-15176 GCA_037577295.1 Ladigesia roloffi | reverse complement strand
AAATTACGTAAGACCCTGGAAGACCACCCAGACAGGAGGTGTCAGAATCCCATTGGACCAAATTATCTGTCACTATGTAGACTGAGCTATACGTCACCGCAGTCTCCATAGTAACCCAAAATCTCCTGTTTACCAAGAAGTTGGCCTTCTAGAATCTTGCGCATGACAGTTTCAGATAAACATTTAGAACATTTTGACTAGGACATTATCTTCCACAGCTCAACTAGACGCCGTAGAGACTGGAATATTACTGGACAAATAGATGTCACCATGAAGTTAGGATATCTGTTTAAATGTCCCTGGCTCAAATCATAAAACGGAATAACATCTAATCACTGGACACAGAATAAGAGAAACAAAGTGAAATGGAGACATTATAAAACAGCCAAATGAATGAATAATTAATAAAACAATAAGAAAGAAAAATAATGAAATATATGAAAATTAATAAATGCTAATTTTTCCGCGACACCTGACACATTTGCCATTTTTATTTTTCATTTTATGATAAAAACAAAATGTGTTGAAGTCCAACGAATGAATGAAGACAAAGGATTTTCATTCTAAATAAGTAACAAATGAATGAACACTTTAGCAACATAAATGAAAACTAAATAGTAAGGAGCATTGAGACCATTTGAGTTGGAGCATGGTGAGCAGTTTCTTCCCCCAGGTCATCAGACTTGAATATTGGAAATGAAAGTCACACACACACACACACACACACACACACACACACACACACACACACACACACACACACACACACACACACACACTGAACTAAACTGCCTTTTTTCTTCCAGTCACTCTGGATACACACATGACCATAAACTTAGAAAATGTTCTCCTCAACTGCCTCTGTTAATACCCTGTATTTATTCATATATTGTGAATTTTTTTCTAATCCTGCTTCTGGTACTTGCTATGTCTGTCTACTTCAATTTTGAATTCCTTTTGAATTGCAGTTCCTTTGCAATTACTTTTAATAATTTGACCACAGAGCGAAACTTGTCTCAGTAACAAAAAAATATAAAAATACTCCGGCTAAGTTACCTATTCCAAACTTTCAGATATAAGTAGCAACTAGGGCGAGCCCAAATAATTTAAACGTTTGAGTATTTATTCATCTTATTTCATCACATTTATTATATGGAAGCTTGTTTTTAAGCCTAAATATATAACACTTTTTAAAGCATTTTTTTTTAATCACAGATTGTTAATTTATTATAACAGACAAAATACTGACAATAATTAAATAATAAAGAAAGTACTGATTTAGTTTTAGGCATTCACATCATCTCTCACAGGGTCAAAATATTGCTGCTTTTGAAACAGCTGTTGAAGTTAAAGAGCAGAGATGCATGTTGCTGCCATGACTAATGTCCTGATAGTGATAAAATAGAATTATTTATCATTAGACCCTTAAAGATTACATGGCTGTTGTTTTATAAGCGACAACAATTATAACTTTAATAGCGTCATATGGCATTGGAGCAGCTTACTGTTAATACATTGTTTCTTTTTATGGTATGTAGTTACTGCAGTAATGAAAATATTTACAATTATGGTTCATTATGGTGATTATGAAAATATGTTTTAGAGAAATCCAATGAATATTCAGAGTTTTTAAAGTGCTATTCAGGACATCTCCAGAATATTAGAAACTAGTCCTTAAACTCTCAACTCAAACCAAAATATATACCTGAAAACAAAAATATATAACTGAAATAATCAAATTATTGAAAAAGCAAATTATTCAAATAAGATTTTACTTTTCCCTTCTTAGTGTATTGCTCATTCCACAGAGTAAAGGCTGTCCTTGAGTTTTACTGACTCGTCTCTTTACAAAGTATCTACATTTTCACTGACCTTATTGTCAGAAACAGCTACCACATACTTTGGCAATTAGTGGCTATATCCTATCAGTTTCTGACACCCATTATCCCATCCATAAATTGAATAGGAGCCACTATGTGACCACCACTTTTATTGGGGTGGTGAACCTCAGCAAAGCAATGACACCAATGCGCTCTTGGCATATTAGTGTGCATTGTGGTGGTATGTGTGTGAGGAGCAGGGGTCTTACTGTCATTGCTGGGCTGAACCTGACAAGAATACGTAATTCTGTTTCCACAGGGCTGTTTGTGTACCCTTTCCATTGATAGACAGTGTAGAGAGAGGTTGACATATGGTCCGGCAATAAATGGGCTAGAATCAGTCACTGTATAACTACAAAGTGCCCCTATCTGGTAGGTGTTTCTGATTAAATGGTCATTTAATGTAGGTGCAAGGTAAGTATACCAAATAAACTGGACATTATCATTATAAAGTTCAGAATGAAGTCTCATCCTCTCCAGTCCCTAGCCAGGGAACAAGTCTCAAGAAACGTGTCCCAGGGTCACGGGGTCTGTCCACACAGGGGTCGAATGTTGAAGATTCCAGTGAGCTAAGAGAGCCTGTTAGTGACCCCGTTCCCTCAAAGGCGTATGTACACAGGCAGTCAAACGGTGGCACATATGGGTCCTCATCAGCCTCGGCCAGCCGGTCCATGATAAACTGCCGGAAGACCTCGTCTTCAGGGCCGATGAGGTGTGACTGGCGAAGGGACATGCGAATGCTGGCAGTCACTTCCTCCCTTCGGAGCCTGCGCTCACGCCGCTGTGGGCGAGGCCTCAGTGGGACTGGCTGGCTGGAGGCTGCTGCATCCTGGACAGTGTTAGCCTCTGCATAGTGTAGGACTTTTTCAGCAAACTCCTCTGTCTCCAGCTCCTGAGCAGCTAGCTTCTGCTGCTGCAGTTTCCTGTGTCTCCACACTGCTAGCATTAGTAAGGACAGAACTGGGGAGTGAAAGGGAGATATAGAAATTACATGCATGGTCCCTAAATTAGCCATGTTTGCTTCTGTAATTTTGCACTACAAAATAGACATAGACAAAATTCAAGCTGCGTCTATTGTTTTGCTTGTGTAGCTGTTTGACACAAGTAGCTACACTACAGTAGCTATAAAAAAGTCCTTATATATGAGTACATCTTGGCATCATATGCCTTGTATGGGGTACTATAAACCTAAATGTAATGTTTAGTGTTTCCCACATCCTTAAACATGCCAGGCAGACCACCTAATCAAATACATGCCAGCCTGAATGAAATATGAATGCTCTGAACAGAATCCAAGATAAAGTTCTCAAGTTTTCAAATGTAAACAAACACTACATTCAAATCCCAAGTCTGGCATGGTTCCATTCTTTGATACAAATGTATTAAATGGTAGTTAGTTAGACACATCTGCTTGGATTGGCTAGAGCAGCGTTGTCTAGCCCTAGTCTTCTACCATCTAGTAAAGTTAAAGAGTTAATCAGTTATTCTCTAAATGTAGTCTATCAACACACTTGAAAATATGGTAGGTGATAAAATACAAAATAAAAATGTCTACAATCGTGCTTGTCTCCACAATGAATTGGTTTGAACCTTTAATCATAAACTACCCCACTAATCTGAATGATTTTCGGAGGAGTTTACTCAGAGCTTCAGCACGAAAAAAACCCACACATAACCTGATTGATCATTTTTATTTTATAGTGTAAGTTTGCATTAACAGGCATGTATGTATTTCCTAAATGTAATGCATGTCTTCTTCAGGCTGCAATCTATAAATTGTGTTTGTGATTGAATGAGTGATTATTATTATTAGATGTTCTTCACCTATCGACTGTGATTGTAGCCTTTGCTAGGAGCACATGTTCACAAATGCAGTGCTACTGACTCGCTGATGTTTTTAAAAAAACAATTGTTTGCACCTAAACATAAAGTTCAAGTATTTAATGTTGAAAATCATGATAATTTACATGTAGAGTTAAATAAGATCTGTCTTAGCATTAAAACAGAACTGTACAAAGCAGTGAGTTCTGACATATGGCTTGATTTCACCAAGTAAATGAAACAATTATCACCAATATTTGAACATTATACCTGCCAAGACCTCACAAAATAACAATTACTGAGCAGGTATTCAGCATAAAAGCCATGTTAGGATCACACTGGTAAGTATATTTTGGGAAGAGGATGGATTAGCTTGTCAGGTGTCCACTCTACTCATACTTGCCTGGTCGGTGTGGAGTAGAACTGAATTAGCTAGCAGTATCACAAGCTTTCTGTTGAAAAAGAGCACTTTTTTGTTGTATCCTGTTCACACACGTCTCCAAAGGTTCCGAAATTTTCATCACAACTTTTCACTTTACTTTACCTTAAACAAATAAGAAACCACATAGACCTCTGAAGATCCATAATTATCGGCACTGTATGTGCTACATAGGCACTGATTCAAAACTAGTAAGAGATGTGGAACATCCACTGCTCTTTAGATTTTCCATAAAAGCACCACATAAGAAAGAGCCACAGCAGGAGTTTCCTACCTAAGTGATAGTCTCCTTTCTTTAGATCTACAAGAAAATGTATTAATATTAAATTTGAATTGTAGAATACCGGTTTCCATTTCAAAAGCAGTTTATCTGGGGGCGGTTGCAGCAGTTCTTATATTGACAAAGTAAAAATTACGCACCACCTCAGAGCTCTATAACCAGACAATGTAAATACAGGAGTTATTGGATTACTTTACCCATTATGCCTCACCTATGAGCGTGATGAGGCACACAGACAGGCCCAGTAAAGTCTGTGTACTAAGGCCCATTGAAAGAGCCAGTGCTTCCACGCCGCCCGAGGAGCAGTGTCCAGCAGCCTGGCAGACACACACACTGATAGTAAGTGTGCTGGTACTGGAGAGGGCAGGGGAGCCACTGTCCGTTATGACCACAGGGAGATGATACAGTGTCCTCTCACGACGTGTAAATGTGCTTCGCCGTGTCAAGATGCCTGCTGTGTTGTCTATGACAGATAGGGGGAGCCTCATTAATGAATGTTTGTCTCATGCATGATACACAGTCTAAATTATGATGGCTCAGAAAAAATATGAATTTTACACAGTTGTTTTCCTTGTATTCCAAACATAGTAATTTGTAATACATGCTTGACTTCACTTCTTTGGTTTTGCACTGGAGCCACATAGCTAGCAAGTAATGAGAAATTATGCATCATGCTTAAAACAGTACACAATTGTGTTAGGCCCATGTCATGTTACCAAATAATCCCTAAAACAGTGGCATTCATTTATTAACATGCAAAAATCTAATCAAGTAATTTCTAGATTAGTCTGGCAAAGTGAGGACTCAAATTAAAAAACAAGAAATAATACAAAAAGGCCAACAAGGATAACTAGGGAAATCCAAAGTCTTAATCCATAGTACATTTAAGGTTAACCAGTCATGAATGGAAACATCAGAGCAAAAAACATTAAAATGAGTATCATATGCGGGGCTAGGGGCATATGTCATGTGTCCTGACATCCACCAGGCTGTCAGGATGCTGAACTCCATTATTTTCCCACTCTGCCCCCTTGCCCCTGGACAGTAATACACCCACTGACTCCCTCTTATGTTTTTCGCGACTTGCGCATCCCATCATTGCTATCCTGTGCGAGCGCATTGTTGTTTTTTTACCGGCAGAAATGTACATTGTCAAGATAGCAGATAGTATTGCGCTGTATCGGGCGTGTCACTGAAAAGAAGAGGTGTGGCATGGCGCATAGCAGGAATTTGCTATTTTATGAGAAGTGAAAGTCATTTCGCCACTGACCAGAAAAAAACTTGTTAGTAATCATTTGCGCATTGTTCAAAGGCTATCATATGGGTGCCTGACACTTTGGGATATGGAAGTGTTTCTTTTATAAGCAGGAGTGAGCAGCAGCGCACATTTAAAAAAATAAATTTAAAAATTCCATGTGAAGGAACACTTTATGGAGTCCTCGAAATATATAACCGATGGGCAAATTGACCAGTAGTGACGGACGACTCCTTATTCGCAGCTCCTTATTCGAAATGTTTGTTCCACCTTAAATGCTGATTTCCAGGCTGCATTATTGCTATTTTGCCTATAGGGTGGAACTTAACTGAGGTTTAATTCAGAATACTGTTGTCTATTTAAATGTACTCTTTCAGAAAAACATGTAAATAAATAAAAACATTTTGAATGTTAAATGGCAGTGATCTCTTTCCATTCAAAATCATAAACTATTCTGTAACTTTAAACGCTGGGAACTTGGCTCATGAATTAATTTCCAAGCAGGTGACTTAAATGCTTTGGTCCACTGAAATCTCACTTATTGGTCAAAATAATGTGTAGAACTAGGATCACTTGGACCAAAACATTCTTCATTCTTCACCTTATCTCTTTGAATCTTTGAATGTCAAAAGAACAAAACCATTGTAGCAACAAGAGATCCAAAACAGCAAGATACCAAGATTACATGGAATACCATGAGAGGAACACAGGATGACCTGATGGTACTTAAATCACTAGGTGATTAGGTGCATCACAGTGTGCTTTATAATCTTGCAATGATGTGCAAGAGTCTACCATATGAGTCTATACTGTGCAATGTTCTTATCACATGCTAAACACTATTATTTGCAATATTGTACTTTGTGCAATTGTCTTACCATTTGTATGGCTATGTCAATATTACTTATATACTATTTCACTGTTAATTCACGTGACTGCTGCGTATCTCTAGTATTTATTCCAAACATTTGTGTATATAGCATATTGTATTTTATACATATAGGTTTTTCTACAGATTTCTATTAAAATATTAATTTACACTCTATATTTTATAGTGTTCATGTCTCTGTGTGTATGTGCCATTGTAACCTAAGCAATTCCATCCTGATTCTGGTAGCTAGCTCCTCTAGTGCTGAGAAGGCTGAGCTGCAGGGTATGATGTCACAGCAAGAAAAATACTGTGTTTAGCTGTGTTGAGCTACACTTTAATCCATTTGTAGAAATTGTACATTTTACAATATCAAACACTCAAGCATATATTTTGTATTTATGTGATCTCATTGGTAATTGGCTACTACCACATGGTAGTGGTGGCCTAATGGGTAGGATACTTGCCTCTGAACCTAAAGGTCATGGGTTCGAATTTTAGCTTAAACATACCACCGCTGGGTCCCTGAGCGAGACCCTTCACCCTAAGGTGCTCCAGGTACTGTTCCCTGTAGTTTGTGAATAGAAGTCACTTGTTAGCAACATTAGCTTTGTTGCTCCAGTGTAAAACCAAACAAGAAACTATGGACGCCAAACATGTTTTTGTGTGATCACTTACATTTGGGAAACCTTTTTTACCATGGCCGACTATGTCTGGACATCTTTTCAGTCAGTCCACAAGTGTTATCTTTTATCAAGGCACAGAGGTTATTTTAATCACTAGATCCTAATTCAAGATGATTCCAGTGCAAAGTAAATTAGATTGGCCCTCAAATCTACCAAATAAAAAGTGATTATATTAAGTAAAGACAGTATCTGGAAGGCCAAGAATGCTTTCTGATAAACCTGGTCAGGTATATAAAGCAGCTAGAAGAGTGAATGATAACATTTTACATTTATGCCTTTCAAACACTGCCTACACACTGCAATACTTGCACAAAATGCCACAATGCCACATTTGCACAAGGGTAACTTGATCATCTGTTTACATTATAGGTATTCTCTCCAATACATTTGCACTGTTTTTCTTCTCTCCTTGTCATCTTTAGTCTAGTGTATTATAACTGTATTGTACAACATTATCGTGTGGTTATAATTAAATATTTTGAATTGCGATGCTTTGTAGATGAAATGAAGGAGGAATTCCAAAAGCATTTCTGTCTGGTAAAACAAAAAACTGAACCTCCAAAGAAGAGGTATTTCTGTAAAAGAATACACTCTCAGCTACTGAGCATGAGATTTCTTGTGCTTTGGGGGTGCGTTGCAGCCAAGGGCATTGGAAAAGTGGAGATAGTGAGAATAAAACCTCTCAATATCAACAAACCCTAGAAGCGTCCTACAGACAGTGAAGAAATAATGAGACTGAGATTCAAAGTGTATATCAAAATCTACCTGAAACCTCTCAAATAAATAAAGAATTAAAGTTTTTAAATGGTCCTCCCTGTCTCCAGATTTGAATATTAATGAAAATGTGTGATTAGATCTTAAGCAGGCTGTGCATGTGAGACGACCTATGAATATGTTTGAACTAGAAGCAGTTTGCAAAAAATCCAGGAAAAGACTGTTGGCTTGGAGGCTGTGATGTTATCCAAAGGGGGTCTTACTAATTGCTGAATTAAAAGGTCCCCAAATGCCACATTTTGAGTTTTCAGAATTCCCAATATGTGAAATTCAGCTTGTAAAATAAAAATGTGCATTCAAATTTACAAGTGTTTTGTTTCAAGTTTGCATTTAATTGCCCTTAGAAAATCAATAACATGTAAATTGAATTTTCACCGACAAATTGCGTTGGTGGGTTCATACTGCACCTTGGTTGTCCCTGATGGTGAAGTTAGGGTTTATATGCTTATCTGGCACCATAGAGAAATAAAAGTGATGGCCTCCTGCTGGGTCATCTGCATCTACGCCACTGACAATCTGGATAAGCTTCAGAAAGAAATACATTTGTCACTGCAAATCTTACAAACTGCCATTACAGTTTTTACAAAGACAGTATTGGGATTTTTACACAGTCCTAAGTGTAGCAGGAGGTAAAATGCAAAGTCAAACCTGGTGCAAACTTATGCAGATAAATGTTTGAAAGTGTAGAGGGACTACTCAATAGTTTGCAGAATTGCAGTGCTGAAAGAGTATTGTAGACTATATAGACAAAAGTATTGGGACAGTGCAATTTTAATGCTTCGGCATGTCAAGACATTTTGGACAATGCCAGTCTTCCAACTTTGTGGAAAGAACCTTTTCTGCAAAAGCATGATTTGCATAAAGCAAAGTCCATAAAGACATGGTTGTTTGTGTTTGGTGTGGAGGAACTTGACTGGCCCACACAGAGACCTTTGGATGAACTGGAACGGTGATTGTGAGCCAGGCCTACTCATCCAACATCAGTGTCTGACCTCATAAATGTTCAACTGAGCATAAATTCCCCACTTTCTTGTGGACAGCATTCCAAGAAGTGTGGAAGCTGGAAAGGGAGACCAACTCCATATAAACTTCTACATATTTGAATGCAATTTCATTAAGGTTCCTGTTGGTGTAATGGTCAGGCACCTCAACACTTTTGTCCATATGATGTACTTTTAATACTTTGTGCAGCTATATTGTCTCCTAGCTCATTAATTAAACATCTTACTGTTTTATGCTAAAGAGTCCTGCGGCCAGATTTATCACCTTTTATCCCTGTGTACAAAAGTACACCCATATAAGTTGGAGCCAACCCTGGACTGTACTGTTTATTTTGACCTTGATATGATTTACAGCTCACACAAATTCCAAACAGCTAGCCGAGAACAAGCTGATTGTAAGATAAAAGCAACAGGATTCTAGCCAGGGGTGCATATTTCCTATTGATCCTGAACCCACACTGATGCTCCATGCCTGCCCTAATTGATCATTTGCAGCTTTAAGACAATGTTTGTTGCGCTACGTTTTAGTAACAAATAGAATATAAATTGGGAGATGAGGGCTTAAGTAAAGTCTACCGCTCTCACTGCCCATACCCACAGGGCTTAGCCTGACAAAGTAAAGAAACCTTTATTGTAGTGATTCTTGGAACCTACAGCTGAGTGGGCTGGGAGTGAATGCTGTCTCCCACCGTGCTGCAAATACATTCTTGGTTTTATTTCTCTTCGCAGGTAAATTTTGGCCTATAGAATGAAGCAGTTCTTTAGAAGTGCCTGATCAAAAGTGGCTCGAAAGAAAAATTCCCGGGATACTTCGCCCAATGAGTGTAGTGCTTCTCTTAAACAGGTGAAAAGCTGCACTCTGACAAGACCTTCCCCTGTGTGGTTTTTCCCCCAATTATTTTAGATTTGTGTGTGTGGTACTATACTTTACCTCTCCAGCCTGTGTGCCCTCACAAACATAAGGCTGGTAGTCCCTGGATAGCGTGGGTATGTTATCATTGATGTCCAAGACTTGGATAACCACAGATACTGAGGAGGAGAGCTGATTTTCCTCTTGAACAAACAAACAAACAAACAAATAAGAGTCAAAGCTCAGTGCATCACTTTTCTGTTCTATAAATGTGGTTTTCTCCATCAAATTGAGTTTGTTAAAGGATAAACTAATCAAAATGATTGCATTACATCTTTTTAGATATTATAAGTCTAGATTTATTACAGACATCTGGTTTGAATTTGTCTAATTAGACATTAATACATCAAACTCTAATCATCTCATTTCCATTCATGTCAGAAATTGCCTGCCTGTCTTAATGACCACTGGCTACTTCTAAAGGGTTAACTGCAAAGATAAAATCACCGAATCAGGAGCGAAAATGTTTCTTTTGGAAGTGTGGCAGTTTCATCGGGAGGGTGATCAAGCATCAGCCTCTCAGTTTGAAGCCCATCTGACTCATTAGAACCATGAAGGACTAGACAAAGTGTCACCATCCTCCTGTATCGAATAAATTCTGCTCAGGTTATACACTGTGTAAATCCTAATCATTTTGTCATTTTATTGCTCTTTTTGTAAAGACTGACACTGAGGTCAGTTTCTGTTGGCTGGACCAGAATTCCCAGACTGACACCATATTGTAGCCATTCTGTATATTTTCCTGATTCTTCTTCAATTACAATTCTTACTTTCAATGCTTGAAAAATTGACTTTGAAGTGTAGCTCAAGTCAGAAACCACAGCAGCAAGCCTATATAATACCCCCTAACATACAATTGGACGCAAATTTGTGCTGGTTTATAGAGGCAGTTTGCATGATGCTAATCTGTGAAGATGTCTGCCACATCAGCTCCAGTGCAAAAATAAAGAATCATAATTCAAATAAAATAATAAAAGTAATCATAAATAATTGGGAAACATGACAGAAATTATGGTGAGTGTGACACTCTTGTTCTTCTTAAGGCTTTTGAAATATGGGCATGTTTCCAACATCAAAACTTCTGGTATTATTCCCTTCAGTGTGTGTGTATACAGTTAATTGGTCAAATGATCAGAGTTCATTTAAAAAATAAAATTTTCTGGTTGAGTCCACTCTGTAATGTATGGAAAGAGAGAGTGGATGGTCGAGTCGTCTTTAAAATATGGGTTGGAAAGAAAGTCTGCGACATCACTTGTATGGGAACTAGAAAAGGATAAAAAGCAAAAAAAATACAAACATGGAGAAAAATATAAGGAGGAAAACACAAACTAAAACTTTGAATCCATGATACAGATTTTTAAAAAAGTGCAAATTATTTGTGGCCATAAAACCAATGTCTATGATATTAACCTCATTACTTCCAATGCCTCTAATGGAAGCTCTACACATTGTCAAGCTTCTTGTTGTTTTTCCTATTTTCCTTCTCTTTAGTTTGTATTTAATTCTGTGCAACTAAAACTTTTTTTGCTAATTTCTACTGATAAAGTTATTATTTATAATCTTATTTTATCTTCTCTTAAGTCTGTGGTTACCAGTCTATGTTCAAGTCTGTATTTACAGTGAGAGATCGGTTTGTTATTCAGTCATATCCTACACCTCACCACCCCCTGTCAAACCGAAAGTGCAGGAGAGAGACTTGGAGAGGGAGACTGAAGCCACTCACTCGTTTCTTTGGCTGTGACAGTAAAATTATGCCAGGCTGCTGTCTCTCGGTCCAAAGGTTTGGCCAGTGACACTGTGCCATTGTTGGGGTCAATCCTGAATACGTTTTTCAAGTCTCTGATTTTGGATATGGAATAGCTGGGGAAAGACACAGCAAAAAAAGGAAAAGTCAAACATGGTACAGGTCATTTGCCATGCAATGGTTTTACTTGAATTCCTACCATGTTAATCAGAAAATCAACACATTTACATAAACAAGCCACTTAATTAGGGACATTACGATTACATCTACACTCACTGTCCATTTTATCAAATCCACTTACCAAGCATAAGAATTTATTTCCATTTATTCTGGTCCATCTTTTCATTTGTTGGTCACTATCACCCTGCTCACCAATGGATAGGAATATATACTGTATGTGTATGTGTGTGTGTGTGTGTGTCATAGCAGTGCTGCTGGAGTTTTAAACAATAGTTTAAAAATTACGGTCCACCCAGTTAGACACATCTAGCCTGTGGTTCCATGAAGTTATTGATCATCTGAAGCTGCACAATGTGTGAAGATCGTCTTCTATTTCTTCATCAGTGGCCAGTTTCTGGCCACAGGACACTTTATGCTAGATATTTTTGCCTGGACTATTCTCAGCCCAGCAGGGAGAGTGCAGTGTTTAAAACTGTACCTGTTTTTGTGAAGCCATCACGATATACAATATATTCGAAAACATGCATTGATCATGCTTTTCTTCATGCTAGGAAAACACTTTACTACCCTATGTGTTTAATGTGCACTGCGTAACACCACCTATGGAGGAACGGTAGAAGAGAAATAAAGACTTGTTTCCTTTTTTGTTTGCAAAGAAGGTTGAAATACACTGAGATGGGGAAAGTCCCTAACCTGAACACAAATCCTAACCATTACCCTAACACTGACCCTAACAATAACCCTAACACTAACCCAAACCCTAACCCTAATACTAAACATAACCCTGACACTAACCCTAACCCTAACCCTAAAACTAACCCTAAATCTAACCCTTACCCTAACCCTAAATCTAACCTTAGCGCTGAAACTTACGGTGTTATGTACTGAGCAGTATAATAAATAGGATAGTGAAGCATTGTCCTAGCACAAATAAAAGGCTTGATCCAGCACAATTTTGAATAGAGTTTATGTTGTGATGGCTGCACGAAAAGTCATTAGATTGGGTTGCACATACACATATCTCTACCACCACCATGTCACTGCAGTGTTGAGAATAATCCACCATGTAAATAAAAGCATAATCGCTGCGAACTGGCAGTCCTGTGGAGGTCCTCGGACAGGGTAAACAGAGCTGATAACTGTAAACTACAAAGTGATAAAATGGACGATGAATGTAGGTAGGTGCCTGCTTATTGACGTAACATGGTTATTTCATCTGCAGCAGTTTGCCATGTTCCTTCCATTGACTTTATGAGGAGGATTTCAACCTTGACTGCTTTCAAGAAAACAACAGGACTTTATATTTGTATACATCAAACTTAAAGGCTACAGTAAGAATTACAATTATGTATAATTTCAAAGAATACCAAAAGCCTGACAGTCATTTAAAATGACTTTTTTTAACATAACAGAAGTGCACTCTTTTCAAATGGTATAATTTTAGAAACTGTGGTAGCAAAAACCATGATACACTTTGTATTGGAAAAATTGAGTATTTTTTTAAAAGATATTTTAAAGAAAATTTGAGTATAATTGCAAACCCAAAGATGCAAAAGTACCCAATAACCCAATAATCAGATCTTTGCAGAAGCACTAGAATATATGTTTAGATTGAAAAGTCCATTTTGGTTCATTGTGGTCTCTCAACAGTTTACATACCATAATATGGCATGAGTTTAAACATTAGATGCATAGATAAGAAAAAAACAGATGATTTAAGAAATATCTTTAATGCTATTTTTTCCATCATGTATTCCGAAGGAAACAATCAATAACTGTCCAAAATCATTGTAAGAATGATGGACACTTACTTCCAGTGAGTATGCATGTCTGTCTGCTATTCTCTATTCTCTAATGTGAATATCTATTATTTCACATTCTAATTACTTTCTTAAAAATGAAAATAAAATAAATAAATCCTAAAATCTTTTTCATGTGATCTTTTGTGGGAGTCAATCTCAGACAAATGTCATTAAGATTCAAATGTTCACAGATGGTGTTAATAAATGAGTGCCCTGAAGGTCTCATTACACACAGTTGCTTGAACAAATCCTTATCATTAAATAATGATTTGAAAAAAAAAATGCATACATGAAATCTGGCACTTTTCAGTCTAGAACATGTTTGAAGATTTCCTCTGTCTACTTTATGTGCAAACAGTGCAACTAGATTATTTCTCTGATTCACTCAGATTGTATATACAAATAGTTACTCTGAAGATTAACCACAGAATAGGAATAAAATAAATGAAATAGTTGGATGCACAGTATATAGTATTGGGATGCCTGGCCATTACCAACAGGAACTTTAATGATATTGCATTCAAATAATAAGGGCTTGATTTTCAGGGTCAGTTGCGCATTGTCTAAAGTCTGAAGTGCAGTTGTCTTTGGGGGAGGGGCCAGTGCAGAGCGCTTTAGTGCCCGTAGGAAAAAGAAACAATGTTCAAATGGGTTGTCTTCAATTAGTAAATTAGTCATGGGTGTGTTTTGGGCGTAGCACGCAATGAACCAATCAGAGTTCACACTCTAATGCCCTTTAAATACTGGCCCATGTTCCATGGCATGCTGTGTATTATTAGGTGAAGACACGGTAGCAATTGATCTTCGGGGATGGAAGGAAACCTCCCAAACCCTTTGCTAGAGGTGCTTATTGTAACAGCCCAGCTATCCATTTTAAAAGAGTATATTTAGTGTCGTGTAGATATGATTGTTATTCAAAAACACCATATAACAGTGCTATAAAAATCATCTATACTATAAAACTCAGTAATGAGACGTTCAAATTGTTTTTAATCAAATAAACTTTGAATAAGAATGCTATTAAATAAGAATCACTTAAACAAATCTGCATACAATGCCAGAGCATTACATATAACTCAAGGGGGCTCGATCAGGGGAGGGGATCCCAAAGCAGCAAAGATTTTCCCCGAACGTTGTCTCGGTTCGTATTCCAAATAAAGTATTTTATAGAATTAAAAAAAATGTGTTCTTTCTTGTGATTTAGTTTAAACTGCCCATGTCACTGTTTCTTAGCCACGACCTCCTTGAAATAAGCGTGATAGATGTAAAGAAGCGGCGTACAGGAATTCAGCACCATGAACAGCGGAGGGGGGGCTCTCACTCTAAGGGAGCTGAATCGGCTACAACCCCTGTAAATACCCACTCCCTCCAATGTCGAGGGAGCCTTTGTCCCATTAGATACTCCATCTGGAAAACATGCGAACAACAAGCGCAACTTTCTTTAACAGAGTAAGGAAGAACATATAAACATATCTAACCAAAATATGAGCTTACATGATTTCCTGGTGATGTAGTTTTGTGTTTCTTGACAACCTA
>JBBKCR010172346.1:0-15178 GCA_037577295.1 Ladigesia roloffi | reverse complement strand
AGAGAGAGGGAGGGGGAGAGGGAGAGAGAGAGAGAGAGAGAGAGAGAGAGAGAGAGAGAATGGTGTAGATAGCTGCACTAAAACACAATCCCTCAAATTCTTCAAGGTGATCAACCATGCAACACTCAAAATAACTTTTGTGATAAAAATCCTCCAGACACCTGAATCACATCTTTAAGAACAACCTTTTCATTTCTGCGGTAAAGACAGGCCCAGCACCCTGAATAAAGTGCTTGCTTGGGTAAATCAGAGATGAAATAAACATGACCGTGCTCTTGCCTGTTTGTCAAACCACCCTCACAGCAAAGCCATGCGTTTTAAACTCATATCAAACATCACATTCAAATCTGTTCTACCTCAGCGGAACGACCACAGCAGGAGAATGTGAGGATGGATGCCTCTTTTCGGGTTTATTTGCATAAAAATACTCAAATAAATGTGTGTTATGTGAGAGACCATTCTCCTTCACATACTTTCCCTGGAGAATATCTGCAACATCTGAAGAGCTTGAAGGTGTATGATTTACCTGGACAACACCACCATTAACTCTGCAGGTTTCCACAAACAAACATACCATTTCATTCCCTCCAACACACACACACACACCAAAAAAACAGATTTCCATTCCTCTCTCTTGTGTGTAAAGAACAATTTCTGCAGCAAAACCCTTAATTTCAGAAAGACTTTCCTCAACAAACACTAAGGCGGTCAGGTGTTTGTAGAAAAAACGCTTCCTTTCAGGCTTTTCTTAGACGGTGGAGGTGATTGGACCCCCATGGTGAGGGGTCTGTTCTCGGTCAGTGAGGGGTCTGAAGCACCCTGCTAGTCAGAGCTAGCTGTGCATGCTAACGGGACAAAGCCCCACTGTCTGGGGTCTTAGGGCTAAAAAAACACACTCAGCATGGTTAGAATAACTCTGCTGGAGGACCAGGCCTGGCTCCCTGTGTTACGCAGCCTCTAAGACCGAATCAAAGGGACAAACTGGCCGAGTTTTTGTCAACTTTTTTTTTTACACACAAACCACAAAAGAAGGTTAAATCGTCCATTCAGGCCGAAGCCTTTCAGGTACCGCTGCATAAAGTGATCTAAATAATCAGTCAAACAAAGAACGGTTGTCTTTTATTGTTAGCCTGAAATTTAGTTTCCCAGAGTTTTGAAAGGAACTTTAAAGGAATAATTTGTTTAAAATTCTAATTTGCACACCTGAGCCTTTACCCTAAATGTTGAATGACCATGACATGTTCAGAGTGCAGAAGTGACTTTCAGGCTAATGCTATTAGCTATGCTAGAGTACATGCTTCCAAATGGCATAGGGAAAAGCCCTGGGATCCCCTTTACATTCACAGTTTGGTGTTTTTAGCAATGTGGAGAATTCATAGTCCTACAGTCCACAACTGTTGACGAGTCCACATGAATTTGACGAGAGCGGCATTTGCAGAGGAGTACTGTGGTCCAGACAGCCATTCTGGAGTTTTAGTTAACGAGAGTGACATGAAAAGACGAATGTTTTGCAGCTTAAATCTCGGACAATTCTAAAACCGCAGTCGGACGCAATTTCCAGGTCTCAAAAAAGTAGACATGTTTGGGGAAAAGAAGACATCTGCTCACCCTAGTTAATAACCTGAGCTGAGTTGCTGTTAGGACATTATATAGTATGACCCCTATGTCAGCTGTGGCACCTCCGAAGCTTGTAAGACATGAATGTTTAAACAAAGGGTGTCTAAACCATGGAAGGAAGTCTATTAGAGATTACTTAACCGTAGCTGTGAAGTTTCATGACCGTGTGTGTAAATCCCACGCAGTGACGCAGTGCAGTGTTATCATGCCAACAGCCGATATTGAGACTGCTACGCATTTAGGCTTTGGTTTTGTGACTTTTTGACACACCTGCCCACACCCACAATATTTTAAAAATGTCTGCCCTAAAAACACCGCTGGGTCGACCCACGCATCACTATTAGCTAGACTCCTAAACTGTTTAGATACATTTTTCAGTCCCATGGGAACAAGATGAGTGACCAAAGATCGGCTATTTTGTCTGATTGTCCTTTACCAATCTATACTACAACCAAATAGATTAAGTGATGTTGCACTATTTTTCTTTGATTAAATCTTGTTTACAATTCACTAACATTTCTCCAGAATTGAGAGAAATCGTACCAGGGGTGTGTTTTTAGCATTTGATCACTCTAGTTACCTGGGTGTAGCCTAGTAAAGCCTTCTGTGTTAAAGTAATGTTTTTCAGTGCTCTATAATAATGGTGAATTCTTAATGATTAACAAAACAAGGAAATGAATGCAAGTTTAACACTTGTGTATTTGAATGTTTCCAATCAATTCTAGTGAAATTCATGTCCAGGTCTTCTGTATTTCTTGCTTTACATAAAAACCAGGCCTAAAAGAGAAAGGTGCGTTAAAACCAATCAGACACGCATCAGTGCCACACAGCCCTTCAATTAAAACTAACCAAAACCAAAAGAGTTCTAAATGTTATTGGCCCCCAGTGGCCTCCTACACATCAGAGCTTTTAAAGCGATGCACAATGAAAACGCCGGGCCCAACAAATGTTCCCTCACTTCAGAGTGCCGCTAAGCTCCTCTTTGTTGCTTTTCTCCTTCAACTGCCTCATTTTTCTCCAACATACACTCTCCTGCCCTGTTATTTAGCTCTGGCCTCTGACCCCAGACTAACCCCGGCCTGGCCTCAGGCCAGTGGTTTGTGGTGAGGTGTTTCATCAATGCTAAATAACATGGGAGTGAGTTTAATGGGCTTGTGTAAAGCTTATACAAGTTCAACATGACACCTTTGAATTCGTACACCTGACACTTCCTGTAACTCAGTGCAGCTGAAATAAATGAACAGCATGTATCGCAGCCAAAGACGTGTCAAAACAGCCCCTTTATATCATCAGATTTCTCTGACAGACCTGAGTTCTTGTAATAGTATATTATGAACATGAGAGGAACGCTTGCTTGACATCTGTTAACACAAGCCTCATTCACTGTGTTAGAGTGTGTTTGTTTTTAGTGCATTTTAAGGACTGAAAGGTAGTCAAATTACATTTTTGACCTATAGGATAAAACAACTGCTTCGTTTTAAACTGATAAATTAAAACATTTTACATTTTTGGTCAAGATTACGATTAGCATGCTAGCGTACACCTATCAGACAGCATTTGAATTACCTGATTAAAATTGAATAGGTTCCCCTTTTGCCCCAAAAAGCTCTGACAGTTTTCTGTGGTATCAGCACCAAGACCTATACGTTTTAAAATGGGCCCTTAAGGGATTAGTTTTATTATTATTTATTATTAGTATTGTAATTATTGCTGGGCAAACATTTAGTATGGTTTGTCCAGCACATCCTTCCGAAGCTCAGACAGAGATCTTGGAAACTGGAAGGCCAAGTCAACATCTTGAACACTTTTGATGTATTCCTCAAATAATTCCTGAACTTTTTTTGAAGTCTGGCAGTGTGCATTATTCTGATGAAAGTGGTCAAAGGTGTATTTTGATCTTCATTGGTGTTTATTTGTGTCAAAATAAGATACTTTTGAATAACAGGACCTATTGATTCATGGCTGATCCTTGCCCAGAGCATCACAATGATTCGGTCAGCTTCGCTTATTCCCATAGTGCATGCTGATGCCATGCCCTCCTCCATGAGACACACACACAGATACACACGGCCATGTTCATAATATAAATGGAAATATGATTTTTAGACAAGACACCATATTCTATTGCTCCATGGTCCAGTTCTGATGCTCATATGCAAATTTTTGCACTTTCAGTGGTAGACAGGGGTTGGCATGGGCACTCTGACTCGTCTGCAGCTATTCAGCCCCATTAACAGCAAACTGTGAAGCCCTGTTTGTTCTGACACCTTTCTATCATAGCCAGCAATTAATTTTTTTAGCAATTTGTGATACAGTGGCTCATTTGCGGGATCAAAACTAGATTGGCTAGTTTTTTCCCCCGAGGGCACCAGTTAGCCTTTTATGTAATATGCATGTTATTACTGACCTCACATACCAACAACGTATAAAAGTGAGTGTGTGTGTGTGTGTGTATGTGTGTAAAACCCTAAAACAAACACTGAGTTTCCCACAGGTTCTGGTAGTTCCCCTTTCTTACCTCTTACCTCTCTCTTTTACACTGTGTGTGTGTGTGTGTGTGTTGAAAGGAGACACTTAAGTGTGTTAAAGGTCCTCTTATTGTAATCCTGCCCTGTGGCAAAGCCAAACTGTGACAACCATTTACCACAACCTCTTTCATTCTTCTGTCTTTCTTCTTTCTTTCTTTTTCCTTTCGTCAATTATCTGTTTTCCCTGCATTCTGCCTGCAGTCACACACTCCTTCAGGCTCTTTTACCTGCCTCTCACAGTACAGTTCTTATGTTTCTTTCTTTCTTTCTTGTTGTTTAATCACTGGTGATGTAATATTGTCTGTCACCTATGTCTTGGAAGTCTCTCTGGGTTACAAATGAAATGTGTAATTGGTAAATGTGATATGTTTGGTAAATGAAATGTGATATATTTAACAAATTATTTGATGGTAGGAAAACAGAAGTAGATACAAACAGTTAAACAAGTACAAGTAGGCTGAATAAATGAGTGATTTTTCATGCCAAGGCATTTTGGGAGCATCTTTCGTCTTCTTCTTCTTCTTCTTCTTCTTCTTGTCCTTCTCCTCCTCCTTCTTCTCCTTCTCCTTCTCCTTCTTCTTCTCCTTCTCCTTGTCCTTCTCCTCCTTCTTCTTCTTCTCCTTCTCCTTGTCCTTCTCCTCCTTCTCCTTCTCCTTCTCCTCCTCCTTCTTCTTCTTCTCCTTCTCCTTCTCCTTCTCCTTGTCCTTCTCCTCCTCCTTCTTCTCCTTCTCCTCCTTCTCCTTCTCCTTCTCCTTCTCCTCCTTCTTCTACTTCTTCTCCTTCTCCTTCTTCTTCTCCTCCTTCTTCTTCTTCTTCTTCTTCTTCTTAGTAGTAGTAGCATTATTGAAAATGACTCCTGCAGCTTCTCTCGCTAATGCATGAGGGTCTTACCATTTGTAATATCACTTGCACTCTTTTATTAGGTGATAGATAATGTCATTATGTGCAATATCTTCTTCTTCTTCTTTTTTCTTCTTCTTCTCCCTCTCTCCCTCATACATAAATTACATACATTTATATTTATATTTCATAACTGATTTCCTCCAGGATCAGTAAAGTTTTCAGATTCTGATTGTGTATCTGACTTATGGATGATGAATGAGTTGAAGAGAAACCACAAACGTTTAGTGGGGACTAGAGGGGTGTGTTTGAAGTGCTGGAGCTCTCTTCTCTTTCTCTGCACCCCCATAGCGGTTTTGCTTTGTTTTGCCTGTGTTTTATTTCACTCAGTTACCGAAGCCAAGCTGTCAGAAGTGCTCCCAACACTTTCAGTGTTTTCCTCTCTAGTTAAAAGAGGGACTAGAGAGAAAAGAGAAAGGAGATGAAACAGGACCCACTGGTCCAGATGAGTGGGGGGTCCTCAAAATTCATATGTAGTTTTTTTTTTTCTTCTTCATTTTTTATCAGCACACAATCAGCCAACACTGTGGACCCAACAGGTAGAGTTTATCAGTCTCAGTCACAGTCATCTACCTCCTCTTCATCATTTCTTCACAACTGCTTTCACACTTCAGCCTTTGAACACACTTCAGATGCTTGGATGAAAAAAGGGACCCTTTCTGAGTTTCTACAAAACTCAAACACAAACAGCACATCAGAACTGTTTAGTGACGTTATGTAAAGTACAACTGAATAAATATATAAATAATATAATAAAAATAATAAAAATAAAAAAATAAATAATAAAAATAAAGTACATGTATTATAGATAATGCATGTGTTTTTTCTTTTATTTCAAGTTCACTGTCTGCATAATTGGAGCAGCTCCCATTGGATACTTTAGATCAGATTGAGACTCAGGATTGGGTGCATTGCCAGAAAGCTCAAGGCGTTTGATTGATTGGCTGCTGCTCTGTAATGTGTCTCTGGCCGCTGCAGTCCAGAATGTCTTTCTCGGAGTGTCTCGAGTGTTCTTGTGTTTGTTCTTCTTTAAGCCCTGTTTTGTTTTCCTGTAAATTATATAAATTTATTACTGTAATTGCCCTGCATATACCAAAGGAAACGCACTTGCATGAATTACAGTACAGTCGATACAGGTGTAAGATCTGTATATTACAATCTAGCACTGCAGGAGACAGCAGTTCAGTGTTAAGTCTACAGTACGGATACGGGTTTACCTTGATATTCTCTTTAATGGTAAAATATTACGCTAAGTTTAAAAGGAAATTAAAGTGTTTTGGATGTATATTTAAGTATGGGGTGCCATTTGTAAAAACAGCTTCACAAATTTAAAGTTGTCTTTTTTTTATTTAGAGCTAAACGTGTAAAAAAAAAACAATGTTCGGTTTTGGTCCATTTTCTTGCTGCATAATGTTTAAATGTTAAATCTAGATGATAAATTTAAGTCTAAATGTTATATCTAAATCTAAATGTTAAATCTAAATGTAAATGTAAAATCTAAATCTAATGTAAAATCTAAATCTAATGTAAAATCTAAATCTAAATGTAAATGTTAAATGTTAAATCTAAATCTAAATGTTAAATTTTAAATCTAAATGTTGAATCTAAATTTAAATATTAAATCCTATATCTAAATGTTAAATCTAAATGTAAATGTTAAATGTTAAATCTAAATCTTAAATCTTATATCTAAATGTTAAATCTGAATCTAAATCTTAAATCTAAATCTAAATCTTAAATGTTAAATCTAAATCTTAAATCTAAATCTAAATCTTAAATCTAAATCTAAATCTTAAATGTTAAATCTAAGTCTAAATGTTGCTTTTACAAACGGCCTGAGATATGCTAATTGCCCACACCCCTTGATTTCAATTGGCTGGAACTTAGCAGGGGGCTGGACTGAATGCTGTGATATTCCTTCACCAACATGGAGGACCTGCCTTTACTGATCTCGAATCTAAACGAAAAATATGAACAATATATTTCGTACTCTAAATGTAAAACTTCACTGTTAGATTGGGCTCAATGAAACCTTTCCAAAGACCCCTTGTTTTCTATAATAACCCCTGTGGATCCAGAGTTATAAAACCGTTGTGTCCCTATTCTTTGTCCAAAGCGACCGTCTTCGTCTTAATAACTCAGACTCGCCGGGTGGTATTATTGCAAACAAGGGGTCTTTGAATTTTCCCGGATGATGTTTTTGAGAACAAAAGTGCCATAACATTTGGTTTGCAAATACTTTAAACCAACAAGGAGCTTTTCAACAGCAGTGTTCCACAGGCACACAGCTACAGTTCAAACATTTCTGTAAAAAATTATGTAATCAAATCAAATGCAAAACTAAAGCTACTTGCCACTGCAGGGCATGCACATTTTAGTGTGTTACAGAAAAACAATTTAGTCCTGAGCATTAAAGTAGCTGCAAAGGGGGACCAACTCCATATTAAAGCCTATGCATTGAAATGCAGTATCATTAATGTCCCTGTTGTTATAATGTTTAGGCATCATTACATTTGTCTGTGTAATGTATAATGTGACTTGTGGGCATTTATATTGTCCAGCTTAAGAATTTACAAAATTTTGGACATAAGTTTCTTCTGAAATCAAGGATATCTTCAAGAATCTGTCCTCTCTTTGCTGTTGTACAGCTGGAACATTGCTGTGAGAATATCAAATGAATGAAAGTTATGGGACCCCTGACCCCTGAGAAAACCAGTTGAGATTTAGAGCTGTGTGCTGTACATGTGTGTAATTGTGGAGTATTGTGGTTTCGAGCATGTGATGCTTTCAGCTTTCAGTTCTCACAGTGTTTGATTGGAGAGCTAATCTTCATATCAGTAATTTCAGCTTTTTAGATACTGTTGCGAGGTGGGTAAAGGAACTATGTTCTGCATCTAAATACCTGTGGACTTTTGAAACCTCCTGATTGCGATGTGAGATGAGACTAATTGATTGCGGGCTATCGCAGAGAACATCAGCTGTACACGAGGTTATGGTTGAATGTGATGGGCGCAAATCTCACGGCTTCAGTGTAAATGCTTAAGCCCACCAGAGTAAACAGGCAGACTGACAGTAACTGACATGTTCACTTTGGTTTAAAGACACACAGGCCATGCATTGCTGCACAGATATGCGCTGTGTCTCAGACATCCTGACTCCTGACTGCGGTCGGATGCTCCTGAGCGTGTCCAGGTGTGACAAACACACACCACTGATAAAACAACATGTATCCAGTTCAACGGGATACACACAAAGGCACAGTTGTTTTACTTAAGAACGAACTTGTTTGGGTGCAGATACACACAGAGAACTTGTTAAAGTGTTGTTTCTTTCATCATCACTGTTATCACTCAATGTAACTCATTCTCTGCTGCCCTTTCCTTTGTGTGAACATTACATTGTAAAGAGACAGATGATTTTGGCAAAATGATTTTGATAAAATTACTGCCTGTTGAAGTTAAGATTTTTAATTTTAATTAAATGGCTAAAATTTTCTTACAATTTTCACTCTATGGTTTACAGGAGTATAGTAATGAAGGTGAAGGAAAAAATCGATAATAATAAACTCCATATCATCGCTGTCCAGTGGTAACCTCATGATTTGGTCTTGGTTTTTCTTTTCATAAATCGTTACTATTGGTCAGTCTCCACGTGGGCCTGTAAAGTTTAGAAATTGTTAACCAATAAAAAGTGTTGGAAATAATTATATCAAATCAGATGACACGGTATTTATTTCTTTTAAATATACATCGTTTTTTAAGTTTCCTGAAAAATAGCCATTTTGGACATTTGAGGTTTCTGCCATTGGGTTTGGATTTTGATAAATATTGTGGCTGTTACATTGAAAAATGTTATCTATATTTGAATATCATTTAAAAACTATTCATTTAAAACACTATTTTTTTATGTAAGAAAGGACTAAAAGAAATAGTCTAAAATAAGCTTTTATAATATGAATCAGAATCAGACAGTTTTAATGATCCTGGTAAAAATGTCTTGTGTTATGTGTTATATATATAAAATATATATATAAAATACTGGGTATAAACAATATACATAAATAACTTACTGCTACTAATTTGCTTGGAACAGAAATAGTGGCTTTGTAATTCGTGCATTCTTTTGTCTTCTCCTATAAAATTACCACATTGGAAATAGTATAGTTATGTAAATGTATAGTTACATGGACCAAGTGGTCATGGGTTCAAATCCTACCTTCAGCAAAACCACCACTGGGTACCTGAGCAATACCCTAATCCCAAGTTGCTCCAGAGAGTTTGAGAATGAAATTCACAGTGGATGAAAGCATCTGTTAAATGCTATAAAGGTACTAGTATTATTTTTATGAAAATAATAAAAAACTATATATTAATAAGACATTTATAACTAATCTGTTCATGCTCTGACAATGGATTTGTTCTGTAGAAGCTGCTATTGCGAGCGTGTGTTGAGTTGCTCAATGACATTAACCTTCCCAACTGAGTAGGGTGGCCATCAACTACACTGGGGCGAATCATAAAATTCCAGAGTTTCTCTTCGAATGAGAGTGGGCGTAGAAGTCTGCACGTATCCAACAAAAACAGTTCTGATTATCTCTAAGGGTTAGAGTTTGTAGCACAAGTCAACCCTCAGACACTATTTAGCTTTTCCCAGGAGATTTCTTTGCAAAAAAGAGACGTTTGCCTGTGGTTTGCTTGTCTAGGCATAACAAAACTTTTATCTGTCCAGGCCTTTTGCGAGTGTGATGCCTCTAATCTGGCTGGCAGGTGTGTGATAAGACGGAGTAGCACCTCACCTCTGTATCAGGAACTGGAGTATTTGGAAGTTGTTATTGTCTATGAATGATAAAAAGAAGCTTCTTTTCCCATAACACTAAAGAGAAGATAGTGAGATGAAACACTCTGATGTCTCTCTTTTTCTTTTTGTTGTTCAACCTCTTACATCTGATAGTACAGCTGGTTCTCTCTCTTTCGCCGTTATCGTCTTGTTTTCTTTTTTTTGTATTTTTCTTCAACACCATGGCTATACACGTTTATCTGCAATGGCAACACATTTTAGTTTTCATGCTCGTTATCATCTCGTAATGTTTCCTCATGTTCTCCTCGAAATTATCATGCTTTATCCTGACGTAGCATCAAACGTTTAAAGGCGTTTAGGTAAAGATACACAAACTCACATGGTTTAGCATCACTTAAAAAAGAGCGCATTCAGTGAAGTGTATCAGAAGCCTACCTATTAAATTAAGCTACAGTAAAGCCCCACTTTAACGTGGATCAGCAGATGCGGGTTCAATCCAACACTGATTTTTTCGAAGTACCGAACTAATAATTTTGACGTCCAGGCCTCGTTCACCACACCCCCTCGTCCTCGTACTGGGTTGCTAAGCACCGCACCCAAACATAAACCCCACACGAGGACTGGGGGGCCGTAATGGACGAGGCCCTGATGTCATAAATCCTTTGGAAATACAATAATCCCCAACTTTTTGCAGTAGTTGCAAGAGCACTTACGTACCGTGAAAATACGCTTGTTGTTTTTGGAAACAAAAGGCCAAAAAATGCACAATTTTATGATGTAAACCCTAAATATGCCCCAAATACACTGCCAAAACATTTTAATTTCATTTTAAACTTTAATATATTTAATACATTCGAAGTTTAATACAATTCCCCTAACAAAAATATAAATGTAAGCCCTTACAGACTGTATTGTAATTCATGCACAATCATTTTCTTTAGTATGTGCTGTTGTTTTCTTTAGTACAACTGGTAAATACAGTAATAAATTGTAATTTAGTGAGAATCAGTGAAAAACAAGAGAAACTTTCAAGATGAGTTTCTTAGTTTTCTCACCACAGAACTAAAATATTTATATAGTTATATTTTATATGTAGCTCAATTTATGTTCATATTTATGTTACAAAATTATAATTTGTTTTCTTAATAATTTAGAGAGCATATTTGGGGGCATATTTAGGTTTTACACTATAAAAATAAACATTTTTAGAATTTTTTTACCACATCACCACAACGTGATTTTTCTCTGTACATGAGGG
Source organism: Ladigesia roloffi (assembly GCA_037577295.1). Lineage (NCBI taxonomy): Eukaryota > Metazoa > Chordata > Actinopteri > Characiformes > Alestidae > Ladigesia > Ladigesia roloffi. The sequence goes on along the minus strand of JBBKCR010172346.1, from coordinate 4,078 downwards.
CTCTTGGAACATAAACCGTGCATAAAGTGAAGGTTTACTGTACTTAGTCACTCATCACACTGTCATGCATGTTAAGATGCAAAATAATAGAGACTGCTAATATTGTAGCAATAACTGGAAATGTTCACTGATGCAGAAAAAACACCACAAACTGTTTAGGGCAAAAAGAAAATAAAACAAAATGTTAAAATCTTTACACAACATTTTGAAAATGAGAAATTTGCTGTTCATGCCCTGGTCAATTCAGTCTGAAACAGTGAAAGCATTAACAGATAAAATAGCCATTTCAAGCTAATGGAATTAGACAAGAGCTTTGAAATCACTGTTCATTCCACAGATCTGGAGGACATACACCCAGTCACTTCACCACTATAGGTCTACATAGTGTGTTGAATTTTAGTTAAAAATGTTCATTTCACCTCATAATTACATATGCTAATCATTACATTTCAGTTTCATTTTCAATTAAAATGAAGCTATCTGTGTGAATATCTCTCAGGGCCAGACATGACTTTATCATGAGAGAATATTTGGGACCTAGCATGAGAAGAATTGGACTAAATGTGGATAGGAAAGTTGCCTTAATAAAAAAGACAAATACGAAAATGGTGCACAAAGTAGAACAAAGGATACACGCTCCCTCAGGTATGATGGAGGTCAGTTTTAAACTACAAAACAGCTATAAGACTGATGCTGTTCTACTTCTGAAAACAGAAACAGAGATTACAGATTATCAAACTGAAATCCAGATATGTCCAGCTTCGAAGGAAGACATTCTTCACCCAGTTAGATTTAACTTAAAGCTACTGGAATGATTCAATGTGTTTTACTTTTTCTTTCCATTTCCCTCTTTCCTCGTTCCTTCACTGATCAAAAGATTTAATAGCATAATAAGTTACACTAAGTTATATCAATGTTTGTTTTTTTTTCTTTCCAGGACTGATATAATGTATTATTGTGTGAATTATGGATGATCTTTTTCAATATTCTGCTGAACTCACAAGCTAACATTGTTGTAGTGTTTAAAACAAAACATTGGGCTAAAGCTCTAAACATCTACACACAACAAGCACCGACTTCTCCACTACAAGTTTGTGAGCAGCTATAAACTGCTCGATATTTAGTATTGAACAAAAACAGCCGAGACCAAAGTCCCAATGAGCATGCTGTAACCACACTTTATCTAATTCTGTTGTCTGCTGTTGTGTTTAGTTGTTAAAGAGAATGCCCACTGGTTCTGGGTTGCCAGTGTTGACTCCTAAATCCTCTTTCAGCACTCATGTCATTGTGTAACTTCACATTAACAGCCGCTCTTGTTCTGTTCTGTGTTTCTCCAATGTGAGGTGAGAACATTGTCCCACACATTAGTGCCGGACTGTGGGTCACAGACTGGGGTGTGAGGTCACGGGTGATAGACAGTCTTTGTAACATACAGACGAATGTGCGGTCACTAAGCGAAGCTTTGGCAGTGACCCCTCTCTAAGAGTCATCAGAGAGAGCCATTAGTGAAGTTTATCGGGCATTTGACGTTCAACAGTCCTGTTAAAAAGCTGTTGAATGAGGAGCTGAATGAGGGTCTAAGTAACAGAGGGGTAGAATTGTCCATACAAAACACACAACAGTAACTTTTTCAGACTCCTGTTGGGGCTCAAGTTTATCTGGGTTGGGTCTGGAATTGTTTAGTGGTTTTAATCTGGTGTGAGAAGGTTTATATAGTTGCCTTAGTAATAGTGTAATGATAATAATAAGTATGAATCTGCAGTGTTTGGGGGGGAGGGGTTTAAACTAATTGACAGGGTGTGGTTTTTAATATCTGGCAGCAATATCTATAGAGATATAAACCAACATGACTCTACAGTGCACTGTTGTCACAGCCTGAGAGTGATAGTGATTGTAGAGTGATTTTAATCCATTATGCAGTGACAGTGTGTAGTTTTTAGAACTTGACACTAAAAAAAGTGATTTTAATCTGCAGTTTCTGCAGACTGATAGTAACAATCGTGGAGTGGTTTTAATCCAGTAAGAACTAACAGTGTGTAGTTTTAACAGTCTGACAGTAAAATAGGTGGCCATTTTAATCCAGTATGAATCTGCAATGTGTGTTTTTTTTAATAGCCTGGTTGTTTTTAGTGGTTTTATGGTTTTATAGCTGCATCTGCAGTGGGAATGGTCTTTTGCAATTGATTGAACCTACACCCCCAGCTCCAAGTAATAGTTCTGAGGGACAAACACGCTAACAGACACTGTAGGGCAGTGTGTTATTCTTGTTAACGAGTGTATTATGTGCTGTTACATTTTGTGACGCGTACCAGGGGGCTCTGATCTTTTACTATAGACTGTCTTCGAGAAAAGCTACAGTGGTTTCTTCAAGGCTGACTTCAGGTAGACTGGCAGTCAGAATTGAGTGGACATCTTTTCTGCTTCATGGGAAATAGCTATAAAGGGTTATTTGATGATGGAGCAGGTGTATATTAGGGTCTTGGGTTTGACTTTAAGTGTTTTCTGTTGCCAGAAGAACAGCTTTTAAATAATGATCAAACAGTCCAATTTTAATTGAAACTTTTCAATTCAATTGAAAAAAAACTTTAATATGGTCGGTTGTTGAAATCCAATTCCAAAACACGGTCTTCTCACAGTCATCCAGTCTAAAAGGAGGAATACTTTCTACTGCTGTCTTTCTCTATTACTCATTTGTTCTGACTTATCTCCCTCTCTTTTGTCCTTCCTTTATTCCCCCTTTCCTTCTTTCAGCACTTTTCTGGTGGTCCGGTGGACAGATAGATAGACATCCATCAGGGACCCTCACTCTGCCTGCACCGCCTCACTGACAGCTAACAATAGCAGGTAAACACACGCAGACTCTATTCCAACTGTGTGTTGGTTGTGTGTATGCACAAACGAAGAGGAGAGATTTAGAGGTAGCTTGTGTGTGTGTGTGTGTGTGTGTGTGTGTGTGTGCTTTAGTATGTTAGTACTATTTGCATGAGTGAGCATCATGCATCACTAAAACAACATACTGAATATGAAATGTACCTTTGAAGGATATGGCTCTGTATGTGTGTGTGTGTGTGTGTGTGTGTGTGTGTGTGTGTGTTTATATACACTTCTGTGAAAAGGTCTTATGCCACCCCTCATTTCTGCATATTTCACTTCCAAAAGGCCAGATTTTCTCATATTTTTAATGTGGTCTTGAGTTCTCCTGGCTTCCTGAAGAACGTTCAAAGACTCTCATTTTATGTCCAGACCTTGAAGCATAGCTAACTTTCATAATTAAGTCTGGAACCTGTGAAGAAACATACAAATTTGATTCCAGATGATCAGGCAGTGATCAGTATACTGGTGGTGCTGAATAAGTGGTTGAAACTCATTCATCTAGGCTCCTATTTTCTTTAGACAATTTGTAGCCAGTTGCATTAAAATAATTGTTCCCATTTCATTCATTAGCGCACTGCATTCAAATACATGGACCAGGGGGTACCGGTAGCTTGCAACCCCTCTCCAAGTAGCTCGCCAAAGGGTTAACAAATCAACATACATTTGAAAACTTGACCAGTCAAATTTTATTAGTCACTTGGAAAACCGCCTTGCATGTATATTCAATCATATCCTCCCTATTCTGACACTAAAATATTATTTAATAATGCTGTCAAGCTTGATGATTCAGATTCAGATTCAGATTCAGATTATGTGAGATGGGCAGCAACCACGACTGGGACCGGTAGCCATACCAATAAGAGGCTAAAACCATATTATTTTCATGAAGAATGAGAAACAAATGTTAACAATGTGTATGTCCAAAGAAACTTTTCACAGGACTTTCCTGAAGGAAGCAATCTACGAAAGGAGAACATAAAGGAGCTGATAACAATGCTTAAAGACAACAGTATCTGTTTACGAAAACGATTCATGCAGCAACAGAGGCCTTTTTGTAAAGTGCTGCACATCTTAACGAAGCACAAAAAGCCTTTCAACGATGGTGGGATTATAAATCTATGCAGACACTCGGTTCTGCAGCAATCAAAATTCGGTCAGATCCAGCTCTGATCTCAGCGCTGCTATCACTGCGTGCCCCGCCCCC
>JBBKCR010172336.1:0-15178 GCA_037577295.1 Ladigesia roloffi | reverse complement strand
AACTAGTTCATGCACAACACTGGTAAGGGCCCTAAACCAAAGCCTGAAAAACAGGTGTGTCCCAATACTTATGTATATGTAATGCTCTTAACAGATGATCCAATATTATTTGGAGATACTAATCAACTTCAGCTGTGTTCTCTTTACTGTTTATAGGTCTTATATCCAAAAGGCAGGAAAAATCCTCTAATGAACCACTGCAAACACACACCGTTTCATCAAGTCTCTCACTTTGAATTGCACTGCCAAGACTAACCAGCATACCATACCAGTTCCTCTTGATTGTGTCCAAGGTGGGCTTAAAGAAAGTGTGTTTTCAATTATACATTTCTTAATATCAGTCTTGTCTCTCTGCTTGTATTCAGCTGAATTACCAGTCTTTGTGTAATCACACAATTTAGTGGTCAGTGCTGGACCTCCAAAGTGAATCTCAATCACAGCCAAATTTGAACTGCTTACAGGAAAGAACAAAATGAAAAATGAAAGAATGTCAGCTGTTGTAAACGTGTGCAATTTTAGGACAGTAGACCCATTCAGGCTCTTCATGAAAGACCGAAATATCTCAGTGTATGAAGTTCAGTTTGGTCAGTGTGTAGGAACATACCCGTATGAATGTGTGTGGCCTGTAGGAAGGAGTCCAAAAGCAGCCAAACTCAACACACTGTGTGGCCAAAGATAGGAACACCTGCAGCTTTTTTCAGGACCTGAAAACCCTCTATGAGCAGAAATATGAAGAACCTGGGAGAGTGTGAGCAGCAGCATATGCACAGAAAATTTAATATTTTTTCAAACAGCGTTTCAGCTCTGTTTTCTAAGGTTAAGACTTTCAATAATGCTTTTTCTTCTACTACTACTATTAATAAATAAATAAATAATAATAACAAACAACATCAACAAAATAATAACAACAACAATAACGATAATACAACAATAATTACTACTACTATTATTACTACTACTACTACTACTACTAATACTACTACTACTACTACTTCTACTACTACTAATAATAATAATAATAATGTTATGAAGGGCCCAAGCATCTCAGGGCCAAAAGGTTGACAACTAACCAACATCCACAAAAAATTGCAAAGAATTGTTTGTGATTTCTCAGAATGTTGTACAGAATCCATGTAGAGGCACCCAAAGTTCAAATGGCACAATGAGGTTTGAAGTCCATGTTTTAAATCCATATTTTGATACCTTAACCTGTAGCTTATGACTTCATTTCTGCATGATAGCTTGCCACAAATTTTGATTTACACTTTTGCTTGTGTGTTAGGATCTCCCATGATACAATCACTCACAAAAATGTTTTTTTTTAGGTAGAATAGTGAAAAACCTATGTTTTTTGTTTGACCCAAGGTCTAAGTGGAAAAAGATTGTGAAAACAGTTCAGGTATGGTATGTAGAAATGTAGCTTGAAATTTTACCTTTTGGTGGCGCTATTGTGAGGGACTGACTCTAAATTGGTGACTAGATACTTTCAAATGTCCTTCATCATTGTACCACACTTCATCAAAATCCACCTGGAGGTTATTTGGGTTGCCATAGACTCCCATGTCAGAAAGTATAATAATAATGGAAAATTCTAACTATTACAGTTTGGGCCTTTGCTTTTAGTGCTTGGCTCATAAAAATAATCATAATAAACATGTTCAAGTTGTTACTGATGTTGTATTTTTTTGGGATGACTGTGAAGATACACAGACATCCTTCACAGACACTTTTTATGGGTATCTCCAGTCATGCCTAAGCCCAGCAGGGTGGTGCAGTATTCAGCTCAGGTGTGTAATTTCAACTCTTGAGCTTTGGATGCAGCTGATACGGTAACCGTCACCCTCTAGAGCCCATCTGTCTCTTACCTCCCTCTCCTTTGGCCCTCTTCCCCAGCTGTGCCACATACATCTCTGTCCATCTACCATTAAATCTCTCTCTCTCTCTCTCTCTCTCTCTCTCTGAGGCTCCTTCACTCCTATATCTGATATGGCAAACAGTTATATTTATTTTGCATTCATATTTTTTACATATAAGTTTTTTATGATATAAATACTTATTTTTCTCTCTCTGAAAAATAAACATATACATGCAACAGTTACTTTAAATTCATGTCACATTGCAGACAGTTTCCAGACAGTGAAGGGAGGGGCAGATGCAGACCTCCATACTTTTATTTTATTTTATATTTTTATTAAGGAAAGAGGGCCCAAACAAAAATCAAAAAATAAAACTCAAGATACAGGATGCGTTTGAGTCAAAACAGAAAGTCAGAGTAAGAAGCCAGTGGACCGACACCAAACCAGGTGCAAGGGAACATTTAAATACAAACTCAATCACAGACAGGAACCAATGAAAACTAACCTCACTTATTAATAAATCCCTGGCCATCTGTGAACTCTTACAGATAAGCTGGCTGGGGAACACCCACTCCTGTGTCAAAATACATGTCCCACATATGACAATATAACATGTTCTGCTTCTTTCTGTGTTTCATTAATCAGAAAACACTGAATGCACAAGACACCAAGATCAACCAATAACATCAGCATATGTCTCAATTGGGGTAAAGCAGTAAAAATTTAATTATAAGTGTAATCATTAATTGGTAATAAATAGCAGTTTTTGTAGAGTTAATAACAATAAAAGACATTTAAGAAATAGTACACACAAAAAGGCAGACAAAACCCCGAAACAAGACTGCACACAGTCAGGGCCTGGTCGCATAAATCTCTGTACAGAGTATGTCATTATAGTGTGGACGTGAGTAAGGACTTGTTTTAGCTTTAAATTTCTTTCTCTCCATCTTTCTCTCTAGTACTTTCATGCACACCTTCTTCGTTCATTCATTTTTTCTGTATAAGGGTTTATTAACCAAACACATCTTATTCTTTTTATATTATTCAGTGATTTCTCACTTGTAGCTCATTGACTCAAGCAGATACAATCAAAAGACTTTACATCAAATATTATGCTTTTAAACAGTCCTCCACTTACATTTATAAGCAGAGCACATTCAATGAATCATTAGAATCTGATGTTATTGTTGCAAGTACATGTTTATTTTGCAGAAAGAAGAAAAAGTTTGTTTAAATTTTTTCAAGATTTAACTAAGTTTTAGTTACATAACTAAGGAATTCTATCATATAAACCATAGGAATGTTTACAGAGCAAAATGACTGTAATTGTTTGCCACATAAGTTGTAGTAGTGAAGGAGTCTCAGAGAGAAAGAGAGAGAGAAAGAGAGAGAGAGAGAGAGAGAGAGAGATTGAGAGGATGGAATGGTGTCATGCTAGGTGCTTTGACAGCTCACACTGTGGTGGCTCAGTCTGATCTCCACTGCACATTGTGGCCAGATGTGCTGGGGATGAATCCTGGCGTCAGGGGTCAGATCTGTCTAACTTTAAGCCTGACACTGCAGTCAATCACTCTGCGGGACTCGACCGGCCTGGTGATGACAGGCCAGCCATCTGACCCCACAAACATACATTATGCACATGTTAATCAAGGGGAAATTTGTATAAAACTATTAAACATTCTTCTCATGCAGAAGGCTGGGTCTGCAGCCCATATGTCTGAAAGGGAAGATTTTGTTAGGGTAAATCTTCCTTTTTAATGAAGGAAATTAATCTATTTTGCCTCTGTAAGAAGAATCTTCGACACAGCGGTGGAATAGTTTGGACATTAACTTTGTGATACAAGAGTGTTTCTACAGGTGGGGGCTGGGGTTAGCAGATGTCTCGCTTTCTCTTTCTCTCTCTCAAACACTCACACACACGCACACAAATGAATGTCTTTATCCTCTACCTTTTTATACACACAGTTACCTTTAGATACCTTTTTCCCACTCTCTTTCACACACACACACACACACACACAGTGTCTGTTTTATCCTTTTTTCTCTATGTATAACACATCTGCATCGAACTGTCTGAAATTGTAAAGAATGTTGCAACTTCAATTATTGAATTATTGAGGTTTATATTATATCTGAGTTTCGGGACAACAAGTCATCTGTTCTGTTCATAGTTCTTGAGAGTAACTGATACATATGTGGCAGATATAGGTAAGACATAGGTAAGACTGAAAGACACATGAGTAATAATTTAAATGTGTGGGTTATTCGACAGGTGGGCACTGTCTCTTACCCAGAACCTTCACCCTGTACACCTGTGCAATGACAAAAATGTTCCCTTTTCTCTCTCTCCCTCTCTCCTTCTCTCTCTCTCTCTCTCTCTCTCTCTCTTTACCTCTCCCTCTGTCTCTCCCTCTCTCTTTCTTTCTCCCTAGTGTATGGGTGTTGAGAAGCTCCTTTGTAAGCTCTTACTCTCTGGGCGTCCACTGTGACACTCCACCTTCTGAGGATCGGATTCTTTGGACTCTCCGGGACTCTGCTCTCCACTCCCCCTTTCTCGAGCCCCCTGGGCACTGTAGCGTAGCCGACACAGCCCCCTGACCCTGCCATCTTGCAGTTAAAAGCTCCTACCCGGAGGTCTGTCACTGGCCTGGCCAGATGGCCGTGTGCAGTTTCGATCTCCATGCCACATTGCGGGCCACTGGGAACGATATTGTTACAAAAAGACCAGATGTTTAAAATGTGAAGCATTTAGGTTCAGAAGAGTTTAAAATGAGAGACCAAAAAAAAAATTTGATTCCCTTTAAACCTTTTATTTTCTGACATTTGCATCTTAAGTTTTGTAAGCTAACGGAATATCAGGAAAACATCATTATAGGATCTCCCATTTATGTAAAATCGTAATCTCTTGGTAAATAATCAGGTAAACGTTGCTTGTGTGCCTCATGGGTTCTACAGAAAGGAACAAATGTGCATGAATATTAAAGCTTTAGGCATTAACTTCATTAAAGCGGTCTATTTTAATAGTTTACACTTTTCACAACTCAACTTTCAACCAGAGGAATCATGTAAAGCCATGGGTACTGTTGCCAAAAGCATGTTGCAATTTCCAAATTGCAACACTGCATCCAGCTTTTCATTAGGGTATTAATGAAGAAATATTGATGTGGTTTAGGACATAGCATGGCTTACTATGAGTTTTATTTTGTAATAAATTTTACAATGTGTAGCCAAATACTGTAGGCAGCCTTTTTGACCAAGAGGGTCTGTTTTCACAAGTGTCCTCTGGAGTAGGAGCGCTGATCCACAATCAGCTTTTGAGGCACTGACTGTCATTAAAAGGAAACAGGTTTTGGGTGTTTATGAGAATAATTATTCACTTCTAGTAATATTAGGCTTACCCCTCCAGCACTAAATAAAAGCAAAATGTATCTCCAACCATGTTTCAGTTGGTTTTGAATTACTCTGGCACAAGTAGTTTTATTAAATTATTCCATAAATTGGTTGACCAATAGGACAAAATGGGTTCAGTCAGGTTTGGAGAGCAGATTTTGATATACAGTAAACTCTCGTGAAGTTGTGGATCCAAGTTTGAAGATTCAGTCATTCATTTTTATAACAGAACTAATAAATTGTGTGGAAGTCCCCACAAATTTGTGGAAACCACGAATAGACTATTCTCCGCATTTTTCTTGCTTTTTTCATTGCAGTTATATAGTGTTTCATGCATTTTAGTGCTAAAATATTTTGTCAATTTGTAACATGAAAGTAAATTCAGCTACATTTCCATATAAATTATGACTGCAAACATTTTATGGTAACTGTATACAAAAACACATCTTGGAATTGCGAAATTTTGCTTTACTCAGAGGTGGGGGGTTTCTGCTTGTTGCTAATTGGCTGCCTGGTCCAGCATTCCCACATCATAACAATTTCCCACGTGGAGCAATCTTGGGTTTTTTGCTGAATGTTCTCTTGTTTTTCATTCTGTTCTTCTTAAAGCCCTGTATTTTTAATATTGTAAATTAAAAGAACTTAATATGTATTTATCTGCTTATACAAAAATAATGACAGTGCCTACAAAGAAAGAGAACCTGCATGAATTACATGACAGTCGATATAGGAGTAGCATCTGACTGTTACCAATGTCCTTCTAGTACAGCAACAGCAGTTCAGAGTAAACTGTACAATATTGATACGGGTTTACCTATACATTTTCTTTAAGGGTAATGTTTTAAACTGAGTTTAAAATTTTTCACAATTTACAGGTGCTCTACCCTGCAAATTTCAGGGGTTTACTGTATTTGGATTTGTGACTATTAATTTACAACAAATGAAGCTGCTAGTACTTTTTTATTTTAAAATGAACTATGTGCAGTTGTTACCTAGTTAATTAAAATAACTTAAAATAATATTAAAGGTGAACCAGAGGAAAGAATTCTGTAATTACTTTTTGAACTCAAAATTTATCTTTAGTATTTTCAAGTTTTAGTTTGTGCTCTTCAGCAGCTCAGGAATATTTCCAGATTGCAAACGTGAAAATACAAACCAATTACTTTTGCAATTTTGTTTAATAATATTTCCAATTGTACTCAAGGGCTCAACAAGATTTAGTTGTATTTAAGTCAATACACTCCAATACACTTACCATCCCTGGAACTAATATACAAAAGCAATCTGGGGCTGAACAGAATCAGCAGGTCTGCTTGAGCCCAGAAATCTTCTACAGTGAGAATGTGGATGTGGGTGGATGACACACCCCAAACCGCAGACTACTGGCATACAGATAAAACAAACAATCTATGTGGTGGAGAGAATGAGGACTGGGCTCACAATGATCAGGTTTTTCTGTGAAGGACCTGGACAGCTCCACAACACAGCTCTTGGTCTGTGAAAAAGTGATTTCATTTTAAATGGCTCTGCTTAAGCGATTTCAATAACTTTCCTAAGTGAACTTATTACTTCTGGTTCTCGCTTTTACTTGTGTGTATTTTTGGATAAATGGTTTACTTTGAAAGATAGTTTTGACAAAGGAAAATTAGATTAGCAAAGAAACGATTTGAGGTTTCAAAGAACAGCTTAAAAGAAAACAGATTTTGGTTCCCTTGGATCTTTTCGTTATTCTATTCTTTAATAATTAATGTCATCGATGTTTCCAAATTAGACCAAAATGTAAATGGTAAGATTCAAACTTTCAGAGTGTAATTTTAATTAATCAGATTCATTTAGAATGGTGCTCATAAGAACCAGAAGGCTGTCTTATATAAAGCTGTTACATGATACATACTAATTTGCTACATGATGTCTGAAACAAAAAATGTTTGACAATAGCTTTGTGAAAAGAGTTTGGCATAAAACATATAAATCCATCTATGGAATTCAGGGCATTATTACGTATAATAATGACCAGGGAAAGCATTTTTCTGATTTACTGCAAATTTAACATGAACAAAATGACCAATAGAAGCACTCAAAAGATGTGTGGGATCAAAAGTTATTCTAGGTGGCAAATAACATATATAACATATATATATAGCTATATTTGCATTGTGAACATCACAAAAGAAGGTTCCTAACAATCACCACCACTGTAAAGACATCCGGGTCTGTAAGTTCCTCTTTGCTTCAAACCACTCTGGATAGCAAACCATGGAGACAGATTTTTTTGTTATTGAGCGAGTTAATATTTAGCCTCATGCAAATGAAAAGTTTCCAGACGTGGATCTCTAGAAGTGGGATGACATTGATAGAATTAACTTGAATTCAAATTGGTAAATTTACACATCACTCCCAGTCCACCCTTTAGCTATTATGTAAATCATGAACTGGCTGCTTTTCCACAGGATTTCAGAGAATCTCGGTTCATGCGTGTGGACACAGGGAAGAGGGAGCCGAGAGGGAGCATCTATCCAATTTTCTGGCCCACTAGCAGAGTGAAGTGATACCGTGTACAGATACAGTGACCTGAGCAGACCTCTTTAATAGACACTCCTGATTGGAAACAGATGAACGTGGCCACGGCACACAGCGGCGCATGCTGAGAGAGGAATTCCTTCTCCACTCTTCTCCTTGTGTAGGTGTGGGTCATGCTGGGGCCAACCTCAGCAATACACAACAGCTTCCTCAAAAAAATAGAAAACTGTAGGCATACCTGGCCAAATACATCTGACACTGAAAAAGTATCAAATCTTAGAGCTTGAATGACGATTCGACCGTGTGCCCATGTCACATCAGTTACCAAAGTGGCATGGTAATCTCAGTAATAATGGTTCACAGTCTCAGAGTGTATTACCAAACTGCTATGCTTAATTGCTTATAAAGCTTGTCTTAAAGCATTTACTGCTCAACTATACTGCAAGAAAAGCAAGCTCTGAGGGCACAATAACCACAACCAGGTGAAAAAATATGTGGAAAAAAACAGTTCATTCAAAAGGTAGTATCAAAATACCTGCTGCCTTGTAGCTTACTTCTGTTTACTAGCACTTGCATCTAGTAGACACATCAGAATCATGCAATTTTTTGTGTATCTGTATAAAATCTTCATTCATGGATGTTTTACTGCTGCTCTTGTCTAATTATTCAAAACCATTAGGAGTTCAGCCCTAAACAAATAGTGTTTGTGTTAACAGTTGCCTGCCAAAAACAAAGACCCAATAAGACATGACACCTATACTGTCTCTCTATAAAAGATGTTTGCACAGTGATGTAGAAATAGGCTTTAACCATTAGCACCTTGTGAATAACATTGAACTGACAGACTAACAGACTGAGAGAATAACATACACATACATATTGATCTTGTATCTCCAAAAAACCTTTTTTTCTATTAGTCCATTTACTATAGTTTTGAATCAGTTTGAATGAGCGCAAATATTTTGTGTATATATACACAGAGAGAGAGAAAGAGAAGGAAAGAGAGAGAGAGAGGTCATAGTTCTGTGCAGACACTTATGCATTTCAGGCGCTCATGCGAACTGTTTTAAATCCATTGTGAAATGATCTCAGCATCTGAGAATGGGTTTTTCTGCTTGCAAAGTTAACTTTAAATAGTTTCAAGACTTGTGTTGTTGGTAAAAAAGTGTTTAATAGTTTGTGAGGTGGTAAGAAACAAATGTGTTTGGTCCCAGATTCCTCCTTGATGCCTCCAGCCATTGTTTGGATTGTGAAATTCCATCATATACTGTATATATACACACCCCCCCACACACACACATACACACACTCTGTATAAGCAAATTCATTTATCGACATTCAGAGAATGGTCCATTAGCAGGAGAGCACATATTACAGTTTTTCTCCAAGACTATTTTGTAAAACAGCCTCACAGTTACATGCAACATCACAGCTCATTGACAAAGTTGACAAAAATCTCTCAATCTTTGACAAAATAACCTGGATGGTTGAGTACAACACCATGGATCACTTATAAAAGCTCATATCTTTCCCAAAACAGTTTACCCATGTGTCAAAACTAAATTCCTTTCTCATATAAATAGTCAGTTCCCCCAAAATGCAACCTTTGCTTTGGCATCATGTAAGCATTGCAAGACAAAATGCCTAGATACTTTGTCACTAAGGCAGAGGTCTAGCTAACATAATACAATTATACATAAAACTGAAAAAAGAAGATTTTAAAGTGAGAACAGACTCCAAATTTCGACATCACACACACACTGCATTCATTGTAATTGTTTTAAATTCACACAAATAAAGTAACTTCCATTCATTAGAGTACAAAAAAATGTATACATTAATAAGTAAACATTATAAATAATATCTACCGTACAGTGTGGAAAAAAAAGCTTCATAATTACAGTAACACTTTCACTGTTCGCTGACATCACCCTCCCTCTCCTGGCCACCATATTTTTCCTTGCGATGTCTGAATCCCCTACACTGATCCCCTGTGATGTCCTCGAATGCAGCATCCATTGAATGAAGCAGGTCCTCTAGCCTTGAGTCCAATGTTCATAGACTCTCCACCTCAAAGTGGAAAAAAGCGGATTGAGGAAAGATTATGGTGATAGTAGTTTCTTGAGTGTCCTTGGTTGGGTAGTGAAGGCCCTTCGAGACCTCTCACATTTTCTGGGATCAGATCAAATTAAAGACGGTCCAAGAAAATGAGGAGCTTTTGAGTGTTGTATGGCCCTAAACTGGGGATGTGTTTGGCCACACCATTCTCAGTTATGGCAGCACACAAAGTTTACTTGACTCCTCACTGGCCTGGGACATCCCCTGCTGGCGTGGGACATCCATCAATAACTTACATGCACATACTGGTACCGCAGCTCATTCACTCTGTAAGAGTTCCTCTCAGATGGTACCCTGTAAATCTGTTTCATGGTCATCTGATGCTTCTTCAATACCTGGTCTTTTTGTGGAGATGCTGATACAATTAACATTAACATAAGATTGCACCACACATCTGTTTCAGTGTGATAGCATTATTTGCAATCACCATTAGTGTTGTTTTTGGCGGTCTGTCTTAGTTGTAGTTTTAGTCTAGTCTTTGCATTAAGCTTTCATTTTAGTTTTTACTAGTCTTAGTCACCTCCATACTCTTTTTAGTCTAGTCAAGTTTTAGTCGACTAAATGTCAGAGCATTTTAGTTTTATTTTAGTCAGAATGATCCATGACTATTTTAGTTTAGTTTTAGTCAATGAAAGTTGTATTTCAATCTTTTTTATTAATGCAATTTTATTAAAAACAGTCAATATAGTACAAGTACTTAGTAGAATAGACAAAATCAAAAATTTTAGTCAAGCCTATATGACAATTTAAACAAGGTTATCTGATTATATTTTTGTTACATTATTCAATTCAGTTCAATTAGATTTTATTTATATAGTGTTTTTTACAACTAGATTGTCACAAAGAATTTTTACAGAGTCCAGGTCCAAGCCCCTAGTGAGTACGCCAAAGGCGACAGAGGCGAGGAAAAACTCCCTCAGGTGGAGGAACAAACCTCGGGAAGAGCCAAGACTCAAAAGGGGAACCCCTCCTCCTCAGGTCGACCCAGAGAGAAAGAAAAGACAGAAAGAAAGACACTCATGAAACAGAGTTTAGCTGGAGCTGGTCCTTCACTGGATGCTTCAAGAACCTCGCAGGGTTGGTCTTAGTTCACTGGAGTTGGCATGATCTCAGATGCCTCGCAATGGGTAGAAAGATAAAGAACAGATAGAAAGAAATTAGCATAGTGGCCACTCAGAAACGCATGACGCCAGTACTGGAGTATAATGGGATGAGTTCCGTGTATGCCAGATTAAAGAGATGCGTCTTGAACTTGGAAACTGTGTCTGAGCCCTGAACACTGTCTGGAAGGCTGTTCCAAAGCTTTGGAGCTAAATATGAAAAAGCCCTACCCCCTTTAGCAGATTTTGAGATTCTAGGAGCCTAGGAGTACCAGGAACTCTGAGTTTTGTGACCTTAAGGAACGTGGTGGATTGTGGCATATCAGAAGATTGGTTAGGTGTGTGGGAGCTAAATCATTTAAAGCCTTATATGTAAGTAATACTATTTTGTAATTGATTCTAGACTGAACAAGTAGCCAGTGCAGGGATGATAATATTGGAGTTATATGATCATCGTATTTTCTACATCTAGTGAGAACCCTGGCGGCTGCATTTTGTACGAACTGAAGCTTGTTTATTGAGGATGCAGGGCAACCACCTAGTAATGCATTACAATTATCCAGTCTAGAGGTCATGAATGCGTGAACTAGCTTTTCTGCGTCAGATACGGATAAGATGCTCCTAAGCTTGGCAATATTTCTAAAATGGAAAAAGAATGTTTATGATATTGGTTGTGAGGTAGTGATGTTACGTTTGAAGCATCGATTCGAGGCGTGTGTCGAGCAAAAAGGGGCATGTCAGAAGAAGCCCCGATTCGAGGCTTGTATCATTTCCAAAAAATCACGTGATAGACGACAGCCGTGGCCTCGGATTGTGTGAGGCGACAGCATACATTACGTATGAAGCCTCATTTGGAATCTCGTGCTTTGTTTAGTGGTTCAGTTATTGGGGGAAGTTTCATGTATAAAGCTGTCCCAAACGTGGAGTGTGCCTTGGAGAAAACACAAAATACTTTCCCCAAACCTGTTTGTCCTCTAAAAGCTTTTTATGTACACCAGCTACTTCAGTTCGCTGTGAGCGAGTATTTTCAAAGGCAGGAGAAATTGTTTCAAAGAAAGGAAACTGACTCCAAAAGGCAGGGGAACAGGAAGTGTTTTTAAATTAAAATAAGTTACACCAAGCATTCAACCTCCATCTGGTACACAAGCATTTGCATATTCATCAAAAATAAATTAAAAACACTTCAACAGCACTACATGAATGAATGTTCATTTAATGTTTAACATTGTAACATGCAAAAAGTAACATGAGCGAAAGAAATATCAGCAGGGACAGGCTGGGTAGTCTAGTGGTTAGGGCATTGGCCCTTCAATCAATGGAATGGGGTTAAAATCCCAGCTGTTAGTGTCACCGTCCCTCAGTTTCATTTGGTGGATGGGTTAAATGCAGAGAAATTGCTTCACTGTGGAATATATTTGTGTGCGTGTGACAATTAAAGAATGGTTGGGTTGTGGGATGTACATCAAGACGCCGTACTCGCAATTGGGCTTCAATTCTCCTTATGAACTTTAAAAAGTTGAGTTTACTTAGATACAACATATCACAGTATATTAGTAGCCTGGTATTAGGCTTAAAAAGAAGCTAGTTCAAGTTTCGCCCACACTCAAACCACACACACGGCACCAGGGTGTGTGCATTCACATTTTAATTTTTCTTGTGTTGAACAGTAGGTGGCCCCACTTTGCATTTGAAGCCTCGAGAAATGAATCACTTTTTAACACATTTGGCTGAAAGGGTTCAATGTGTTATGAATTTTCATCTCGCCATCACTATTGTAGGGACCGAGCTCAAAGAACCAAGGAGCAACAGGTTGGTAGTGCAAAAATGAGGTGTTTAATTTCTCAAAATAAACAAAATGGAAAAATATCAATAGAAACAGCTGGCCCATTTTAAACGAGGTCAAAGAAAGATAACTAGACTTTAAACCAGGGGTGGGCAAATCCGGTCCTGGAGGGCCGTAGTCCAGCATGTGATTTCCCTCCGCAGAATCACCTGATTTAACTTGCCAGTTAATTGTCAGGTTAAGTGAATGTGTTTGAGGAGGACTACCATCAAACTGTGCGGAACACCGGCCCTCCAGGACTGGATTTGCCCACCCCTGCTTTAAACAAATCAACAAAACTGACTTGACTTAGGATAACAAAATAAACAGACCTGACCAAACGACTAAACAAAAAGACCTAACAGACACAACAAACTGACCTAATGAACTAAGCAATCTGGTGAATATATATACTATTGGACCAAACCACTGACAAACAGAAGGGGATGATGAAACTGGGGATACCATATAAACAATAAGAAAACGAAAATGACTGCACAGTCTATAAACATATAGACACACATCCAACTCAAGAAACAATTAGCACATATAGACATAACACAGTCCAAAGAAATAAGCAACACAAAACAAAGGATTCCCATTCCCCCCTGTCCAGTCCACAATGTTTGTCTGCCCCAATTCTCCCACTGCTGCACATAAGGTAGCTGCAACTTCTTCCACCTTCATTGTCAGACCAGAGGAGGCCTCAAACCCCCAGGTAATTCAAATAAAGAAAGAATCTTAATTAATAAATGTAAGTAACAACTATGATGAATAAATGTGCGAACTTCATTTAGTAAACATAACCGTGACTAATAAAGTAACTTATAAGGTAAATCCAAACTGTGTGTGTTTTCATTTAAAATGTTTGTAAACAAAGAGCAACTGAACATTTGCTATTCTATTTACGAGGGCTATTTACCTGTCTTCCCTTGCGAAAGTTTGGATGATTGAGGAGATTGCAGAGTGAGGAACATTATGCTGGACTTGGCAACCAGCCTCTGTCATTGTGAGGTGATGGTTGACAACATGGTCTATAATTGTGGCCTGAATTTCATCCAGTACAGCATGGTGTATTTGCGCTCCTCTGCCTCTTCCTCCTATTCCACCACCACACATCTTCACTCTACTTCCTCCTCCTGCTCTTCTTATTCTTCCTCCTCCTGCTCTTCTTCTTCCTCCTCTTCCTCTTCCTTGAGCAGGTAGTTGCCCTTGTTCATTTACTTTGCAGGGTACCTCATTGTTCGTACTGCAAATGGTACTGGCCCAGGTCAAGCTCTGTATATACATGTTTAGATGCAATCACAATCATAGACAGCACCTGTGAGGTAACTAAACAAATGGTTTTGTTGTTCATCTCAGATGTGGGAAACACCTTCTTTAGTAAAGTGCTAATTTCACCTCACTGTCAATTACTCACAAATTAATCAAATGTACCAAGAAATTCATATATGGTTGGTTTTCACAGTATTATGTTCTTGACTCATTTTGAAAATTGAAGAAACTATTATGCATATAATGACTTACACAATGGAATCATGTTGACATGTTTTGGAGAGAACAACCATTAGACTAAAAATAAACTATTTTGTTTAGAAGATGGAAGAAGGGCCAAAACATGTGTACATTTTTTTTTTCCATTGGTTTGGCTCATTTAATGCAACAGAAACTATATTCTCAAAATGACATGGACAAACCTCCAAACCACCTTGCAATTGTTTACAAGAAAATGGCATTTCTCAGTGATTTCATCAAAATTTAAGTTTTTAAGAAGCAATTCAATGTCAAAGCCTCTCCCACCGTACCAATCTGCACCAAAGAGACACAAATAAGGAGGAAAGGTGGACGTCTTTGTGGTTAATCTTTTATTCAGGTTAAGATGGAAACAGAGTAAGTTTCTACCTTTACGCACCATAAAACTTAAGGTCCTAGCCCCCCTTCCCACCACCCCCAGCCCCAAGAGAAGAACTTTGAAAACACAGCTGTGGACTAGGATGCATAGTGAAGCCAGATTCTTTTTCTTTACACAGAACTAAACCCCTTTTCTCATTGAGAACACAGCATTGCTTCCAACCAGAAGTCAGCTTTACTCTTTTTTCAAGCAATCAGCAGAAACACAACATAGCCAGCTGCAGATTCCATATATGACCCCTCAGTGACTTACCTTTGACCCCTGTGCCAGATGTGGCTGCATCGGTGCAGCGTGAATGCTGAATTAAAAAGCATTTCTACAAGACAAAGAGGAATTTACTCTGTGCTGGAACTATAACAGTGATGAGGATAAAACAATATGATTGTTAGATAGATAGATAGATAGATAGATAGATAGATAGATAGATAGATAGATAGATAGATAGATAGATAGATAGATA
>JBBKCR010172329.1:0-15178 GCA_037577295.1 Ladigesia roloffi | reverse complement strand
GGATATTATGAGATTGCTTTCGAGTTGTTTTTGAGAAGTTTGAGTGCGTTCTGAGTGAGTTATGGGTCATTTTTGTCAAGATTTCAGGACAAAAACACCAACGGGTCTCGCAGCGGGATTTTTGAAATGGCTTTTGAGAATTATAAAGGATAAAAAGAAAATGGGTTTTACCAGTTTGTTTATTTGTAATTATACTTTGAAAATAAGGATGTCTGGATTCAAAATGGCGTCTGAGGTGGCAGTTATTCTACTAAAACCTGGAGTATAAACTCATGTTTTATTCTTTTGAGCTGATATTTTGAATATAAACGTGAAAGGCTTGTGACAATCAATTTCCAGTGTTTGCACAAGAGGCTGTTGGACTGGGAAAATAGGAATGGCATATTTTCACTGACTTTTTCAACTCTTCATTTTCCATCCTGTACTTCTGTTTTCAATAACTTTAAAAAAAAAATTTCTGGCAAATGAAACTTCAGAGTGTAAGCTTTGAAATGAGTCCAACAATTTAACATAATATGAAGGAACTGGGAGTTAAAAAATAAATACTGTCTGAATCTAATATGGTGGCCGTATTGCAACAGGTTTTAAAGTGCTACATGCGCACGCTGACACACACACACTGACAGACGCCACGCAGACACAGTCTGCTACCCACTGAGAATTTTTATTCAATCCGAGCACAGATATTAACTTGTGATACTCGTACTCGTCAAAAGTGCTTTATCCGTACCAGATACTTTATCCGTACCGGATACATCCCTAATCAGCATACAAACTCGTGTGTCTGTGCCCGTCTCTCCAATACATATTAGTATTAAGTGTAAATCACAACACTGGTAAATTTGCTTTTGATATGCAGAAATATCTTGACTAAATTATCATTATGAAACAAAATCCCTTAATTCTATTCCTTAAAATTCCCTTAATATTTACCTTAATTTCCGGGAAATTTAGCAAAATTAAGGGTAAAGGTGCACAGATTAAGGCTATTTAAGGGGTAAAACTACTGAATTTTCCCCTCTTAAAATTAGCCCCTTAAATAACTTAAACTCCTGAAAAGAATGCCTTATGTTTAGGAATTCAGACATACTTCTAATCAATTTTTAGGGTTATATTAGGGGACTGGTTAACAAATTAACAGCCACTTAAAGAAAACCAATTATAGTTATAGAAATCATAGTCAGAAATGTGCAATTAAAAAGTACCATGAAATAAGGAATATAAACACAGTGATGCAGCAAACTTCTAGATTTTATTGAAATAAAATTTCTCTTGTCTAGCCCATTACATCTACTGCAGTGTGCTCCACATTATCTGCATGAGCAAAGGGGAATCTATGGCCGCCAATCAGCTAAAAACTGCTAACATTTACCCGTGTGAACTCTTGGTAAACTCAGACAAACGCAGACTCAGACAAATGATCCATATCTGTCGTCAGGGTTTGACAGGATACACGTGACAGAATACATTAGTTAAAAAAATTTATTAATGTTACTTACATTTTTACGAACCGGTTGCCTCCGCTTCTATTTGCTGTCCGCCATTATTCCTCTTTGAAAGTTTGTCGAAAGTCCCCCCCCTTTCGCTACTTAGTCAATATGGCGTCCGTATTGTACGTTTAGTGTCCATGCTCTGCACACTGCATTTTCTGATCAAACTTAGGGTAGCATCCGGGTACCTTCTGTGCACTGGATTTTTGCTAAGTTGTAGTGTGAACGCCCTATGCACTAAATTCGCACACTAAAAGTGTGCAATTGCGTAATTTCGGACACACCCTGTGTGTCAGATTGCAAATCCTTGAAATGATACATGTCCACAACTCGCTGGTGCTGTCACAGTTACTCCTTACAGTCCTGTTACTCCTTACAGTCAAGAGCTTATACAAATCCTTCAAGGTCTTATTCTCTGGAAGATCCTGCCTTGAATATA
Organism: Ladigesia roloffi; assembly: GCA_037577295.1. Taxonomy (NCBI): domain Eukaryota; kingdom Metazoa; phylum Chordata; class Actinopteri; order Characiformes; family Alestidae; genus Ladigesia; species Ladigesia roloffi. Next base: position 13,249 of record JBBKCR010172329.1, on the reverse strand, counting down.
TATCTCTGATTTCCATATATCCATGCCCACTGGCTGCCATTTTGGCTAAACTGCAAAACCTTAAAAATGTAACTTGTCCCAGGGTGTTTATCCAAATCTTACCAAATCTACTCCAAGGTCCGTCTACTCCAAGGTCGTTGCTCGAAATCTCATGAATTCTGGTACAGGTGATCTCCATAGTAAGCCATCTGTAACACTGCTTAAATCTATGTCTATTTCTCTCACTTAGTGCATTTGTCCAACGTGCTCATGGTCGCCAACGCTCACATAGCTTGGACCCCGTTAATAACCCCTTGCGGTTCTATTTTTTTTTCTTCCCTATGTTAAACTCCCACTGCAGCCTCGACCAAATGCACCAAGACGAAAGCTCTTAGGGGAATGGTCAGGTCTGTGTGTCAGATGGAAAACCCTTGAAATGACACATTTCTACAGCTAGGTGGCACTGTAACAGGCCCATGTACGTTTGCAATTTTTCTCTGAAACATTGAGAGATATGTGAAAATTCTTGCCACTGCTTATTCCCTGGAAAGTACTGCATCAATTGTTTATCTCCGGTTTTTATATGGCCATGCCCACTGGCTGCAATTTTGGCTAGACCACAAAACCTACAAAAGTTAACTTGTCCAAGGGCGTTTATCCAAATCCCCCCAGATTTGGCATACATCATCTACGTTGACTGACGCTAAAAGTTACTGAAGCGGAATTTTGATTCATGCAATCGTTTTGATGTTCTGCATGGTCGTCTTTCAGAGGTAAAAAATGATATAAATACAGTTCAGTTTCTCACAAAAACCGATCGTCTTATGTCTTAAGACATCAATGTGTCGTCATGAGCCCCGGGGTGTAATCTGGACGTGTCTGTTTTTTTATTTTATTTTGACGCCCATCCACTTCCATTAAATGACTACCAGACTGCTAAGGCTAAAGCTAATAATCTGCATTTGTGTTCTGCTGAGGAAACAAAGTCACCTTCGACTTGGATGCCCTGGGGGTAAGCAAATAAACATCAGATTTTTCATTTTGGGGTGAACTATCCCTTTAACCTAGCCTCGGCAATTGTGTGTGGAAAGCAAAGAAAGAAATTCACTGCACACAGAAATGTAATCTGTACTGTACACACGACAGAAAACATTTTCATTCTTTGAATCTCTTTACTCGCGGTCACATTTTTTCTTCCAAAATGTGCATACGCATGTTTTAGGTCCTCTTTGTGTGTACACAACCGTTATAAATAAGGCCCCTGGTGAGTACATTAAGACAATGATGGCTGACTTCACCATACTAAACAAAAAAATCTGCTAAACTTCATGAATGTCTGCTGAATGCCATACAATGTGACAAACATCAAAGAACAACAAATGTGTTTAAGAACACACAGCAGACTCATAAACAGACTTCAGGACACCCAGGGCACTTACAAAATGTATGCTAATATTTGTTAATAAACCCATGGTTGTAAATACATGTTTTGCTGTCCATACGATTGTAAATGTGAACACACAGTGACATTTTTAATACAGCTTTTTTTGCCCACAAAAATAGCTACCAATATTTTATAGCTACCATTCAATCATACTTCAAATTTACTCCAAGATATGTATTAGGTTGTAATTATTTTTTTATTTTTATAACTAGAATTTGGAATTGTTATGTCCCATAAGTGGACGCTGCCACATATTAAGACTGGTGTTGGATGAACTTTTATTGTGAGTAGTGTTTTGAGATTTCTATTATATGAGTCAATGCTTTCTGTTGTTTTAAGTTGAGGGTTTTTTGTTTTGATTGGGTTTTGGGTTTTTATATATAAGTCCCTCTGGGACAACCTGTGTTGTCGGTCCACTGTCTTACTAGGTTGATGGTTATTTGTCTCCTTCTGTTTAGCTTAAGGTTTGTTTCTGGCCTGCGGGCCAGTTTTGATTTTGTATTTTGAAAAAAAAAGAAGATTGGGGATAAAGGGAAAATCATGACAGATGGACTGACCATTCAACAAAAGACACTGCAAATGAGGCACATGTAGCATGCACATGCGAGTAAGAGGAGTGGCTCCTGGCAGGGCTCTCTGTGCATTCTCAGGTGCTGATTGTGAGGGAAATGCCTGCTGCCCCTGAGCCAACTGGCTAGCTCCTTATCTAGCGAGGAGGGGCACCGCGGTGCTGGCACTGGCCACTAGTGCTCTTCCAGTTGTTCTCCAGGTGTACTGCTGAGACCCTTGCCTGGCAAGGAGGAAGCAAGCAGAGAGGCCTGCTTTGAGCAATTTGGCGAAGGGGCTGGCAACAACAATTCCTAGTGTTCTTCTGGACCTCCCAGTGGCTCCAAGGACTCTTGAGTAGTGCATTGAGGAGCAGCAAACCTGGTTTGACATGTTGGCAAGGTGTGTCACTGATCTGGTTGTGTACCTTGGCCAGCAGCCCACAGCAGACAAGTTCCTGAGACATGAGGTGACGCAGCAAATTTCACCTCTCCTCGAGGCTACACAGCCCACCTTGCCACACCTTGAAGCAGCTGATGTCCAAAAACAAGCTGCTGAGTAAGAAAGCCCAGCTGTTGCCATGCAAGAGAGTGCAGCTGTCACTGAGGGAGAGAGCACAGCAGCCACAGGGCAAGAGAGTGTTTTTGTAGCTACAGCCCCATTTCCAATGAATGTAGGTCCTGTGCTTGCCCCAAAGTGCCAGCGTCCCATACCAGCACCAGGAAGGCTCCAGTTGCCTGTGTCAGCACCAAGAAGGCTTCAGCTGCCTGAACCAGTGCCAAGGTAGCCCATGGTTGGTGCTCTGTAGGGCATGATCCCAGATGGGTGTTAACCTAAGCTCAGAGGGCAAAGAGCGGTTTGGCATGAGCCCTAGAGGGGGTTAGCTTTTGGGGCTGAGGCACTAGAGAGGGTAAGTAGGAGCATCGGAGGGGGTAAGCAGAGGCTTAGAGTAATCAGAGGTGGTAACCAGCAGCTCAGAGGGAGATAGCAGTAGCTTAAAATTGCCAGCACAGATGTTGCCTGTGGTAGCAGTGGAGAAGGGGCTACAGGAGGTCAGTGTAGCAGCTGAGACCAGTAGGGTTTGTGTAGGGTCTATAGCTAGTGCCCATGACATTGTGAGGCCACTAGGGCTAGGAGTAGGGCTTTTAATACCCATAGAAGGGCCTGAAACCACACAAGCAACAAGCAGGTCCTGTAACCTCACCAGATGAGTCTGAATCACCACCAACTCTACCAGCCTGGTCTGAAACCCCACCAGCAGGGTCTCTCACCCAAGCAGCAAAGGTGTGGATTAGTAAAGGCAAGGCCACAACATGGAGAATCTCAGGACCAGCTAGCATAGAAGGGGTGTGAGGCTGGGGGTCTCCTGGAGGGAGGACAGAGATGGGCTCCCAGGAGGGGTCTCTGCCCAGGAGCACATTGCTGGGCTCCCCAGAGGGGGCTCTGCATACAAGAACATGGTCTTTCAAATGAACCCACCTGTGCTAAAATGTGGTGCACCAACCAGTATGTAGTCCAGAGAGAAATGACCAGGTGGGGCTCTCTGCCTGCCCCTTCTCCACTCTTGGGGTGGTTGAGTTGGAGAGTGTGCATCGTGGTGGTGTGCTACTGTGGGGTGGTGTTACTGTCAGCGGCTGTATGTAAAGGTTGGCTTTGTGTGAACTTTTATTGTGAAGGGGATGATGGGACCTTGTTAAATGAGTCACAGCTGAGTGTTGTTGTTTTTTGTATTTAAATTCCTCTGGCACTAACCTGTGTTGCCTTCCAAGGTTAATGGTTATCTGTCTCCTTCTACTTAGTTTAAGGCTTGTTTCTGGCCGACATGCCAGCTTTTGTTTTGTCATTTGAAAATAAAGGAAAGAAAATGAATGTGTGCCTCTGCATCTGCCCTTATTTGGGGGAAAAAGGGGAATCATGACAGATGCCTCTTTTTTCCCCACAGTTTCTGAAATATTGAAACATTTTCAATACCCTCACGACCATAAATATTTGTAGTCATGCTCTTTTTTATAACTTTATGATTAGCTGATCAGGGAGTACTTATTGTTTAAAATCTCTTGCTTTGTGTTGTCTTGGCAAAATATTTATACTGCTATATTTTATTTTATACAGCTGAATTTACATTAATATTTATGTTACTTTTTTTAAATATAAATTTTACATAATTTTACACAAAAATGCATTAAATATTATATATTGCTGTGAAAAAGCAAAAAACCTAATGTGTACTAATATGTATACAAAAAGTTGGATGAATTATAAAAACAGAAGTTTTTTTTATTTTGGCTAGGTTATAAAGAAAAAAGTAGATACTTGTCCTTTAAACATTGTTTAAGCAATTTGCTTTAAACATTAGAAACAAACAAGTTATGTAGAAATATGAAAAAGATTAATGTTGATGAAATGAGAATAAGACAATTCCACTTCAGCAAACATTAGTAACCACAGGTATCATGGCAACTGTGCAATTGCAGTTTGCATTAACTGTGGAAATGCATCTAGTTATCATTATATTTTAGAGGTGAATTTGGTGCCTCTTCTTCTGAATGTTAACTTCAAAATGTCTATTAATATCCGGTGTGTTGCCTCATATTCAGATAGGAGGTTAACCTAAGGACATTGATTATATAAAATGTAAGTATTTTGGTTGAGTTAAATAATGTATGGGAAGAAAGAAATTATTGTTGTGTTTCCTTAAAATGTTTGTGAGAGAGAGTCAGTTATGACACAGCAATGGCCAAAAAAGGAAACAAACAGAAAGCAAAACATACATCAGTGTCATTTCTGGGGACTGTGACAATGGGTGACCACTAGAGGCTGTCCATATCTGTTTTCTGGTGTTTGGGTACTTTTATTCTGAATGTGCCATGGGTTTTGTTTATTAGTTACACCTGTGTTTTATTAAGGGTTAGTGGTTGTGTTAGGTTATTGGTTTGTGGGATTTTGTATTTATTATGTAGTTTGTGGGTGACCTGTTGTTGGTCAATCGTCTTTATATTTTTGGTATTCTTCTGTCTCCTTTTGTTAATAGTTAAAAGCTGAGTCTGGCCCTTGTGCCAATTGTGTTTCTCTGTTTTGAAAATAAAAGCAAAAGCTTGCAGTGGAAGTATGCAAAGTGCCTGCTTTCATTGGGGAGAAGCTCAGGTGATTTATTAAAAAAATATATATGTGTCAAAATGTATTGTGGTTTCGTTAAAAAATATCAGGCTATAAATATGGCTGCATGTTTAGCTGACCTAAGTTACCAAAGTGGAGATGGGTCTCAGATTGGTAAGTTTTTTTATGCGGGTGCAAATGGGGTCTAAGCAGTTTTCACTGTTGTTTGCAAAGTTAGGATCTGGGTAGAAGTGACTTTAGGTTTGCATGGTTAAAGTAGCCAGCAATAGTAAAGTTCACAGCATTTTTGCATAAACTTCCACAATCACATTACTCTTGATTATTTTCAATTAATCACAGAAAAAACAACACATAAAAAAGTTTGCACTGTTTAATTGCACCACATGACTTTAACCCAGTCCGTTGTTCCGACAAAAATGCTACTCAATACTGTGCCCTTCTGTGCATGTGCAGTTCCACAGTCTTGGGAATCAGTGCCATGCCCATAAATCTGTCAGACAATAGAGGAGAAATCAGCTTACAAACATACAATGTTAGGAGACAGGAGTGACTTGAAAGCTGATTAGTATGTTAGTGTAAGTTCACAGCACTTTTGGGTGAACTTCCACAGGCACACTGCTCTTGTGACCCACTCCACCTAACAGGGTATCTGGAACGATTGCATCCAAGGTAGATTTGCTTTGTTTTCCTAAGCAATAACACTATTGTTCTCAATATTTATTATTATCATTCTTTATGTTTTTTCTAGATTTTGATCAATTAATCACAGAAAAAACAACACATAAAATGTTTAATTGCACCATATGACTTCAACCCACTCCAATGTTCTGTTAAAAATGCTACCCATTTAGATGCAATACTGTGCCCCTCTGTGCATGTGCAGTTCCACAGTCTTAGGAATCAGTGCCATGCCCATAAATCTGTTGTCAAAAAGTCGGACAACGGAGGATAAATCAGCTGACAAACATACAGTGTTAGTAGACAGGAGTGACTTAAAACTTTATTAGTGTGTTAGTGTAACTCAAGGATGGATTTTTTTACTTTTTTTGGTGAAGAATATGTGTGGAGGACAGTAAAATGTGGTAGGGTGACAGGAGAACTTAACCAGAGAGTATTGTGCTGAACAGGGATTTTTTTCTGCACATGCATGTGCCCCCTCACACCCATCTTTGAGCCTTTAAACAACTAACACTCAGAAAATGATTGATGAGCCACTGAGTGATTAGCATGCTATTGCTAAAACACCATTGTATACAAAAATATGCCCTAAAATGGAGCTAAGATCCATTGCACATGTTTATTAGTTTTTGATTAGTTGTTTGGTGCAGAGTATTTATCATTTAAAAATGGTCATTTTTTCCAAAAGCTAATAATATTTATATTTAGGGGATGTTACAGTAAATAAAGTTTTTGGAGAAGCTAGTACGCTTTTCCTTAAGTTATAGAAATATTTGTTTAAATCATAGAATTTTTTTCATACAGGAGAGCATGTGCTGAGAAAACTATATAAGTTCTACATTATACCACAAAAACAAGGATGTAACTGCTGCACTTTAGCATTACATTTACATTTATGGCATTCAGCAGATACTTTTATCCAAAATAACTTCCATTCCGTAACTACAGAGGACAGAGAACCTGGAGCATCTTGAGGTTCAGGGTGCTGCTCAGAAATGCACTGTAGGTATTCTGAAGGTTGGATTCATATAAATGACCTCTAGAGTCAAGAATCCTACCCCCTAGGCCACAACCACCACACTCGCAACTACTAGTAACCACCTAGCAACACAGTTTCAACCACCTAGCAACAACCCCAGGTATTATGGCAACTGTGAATTCAAACTTCACATTTTCTTGCAGAAATGCATTTAGTTAATGGCAGTGGAAAATATAGCAAGATATCTTCACTCAGAAACAAAGGATTTCTTGGGAATCCTTTGCAAAAGGGAGAACAGAATTATTTTACCTAAAGAAACAAGGTATGTGCAGAAAAAAATGTTCCCAAATCAAGTCTTGTGCTCTAACAGCCTTCAAGATTATTACTGATTAAATATTCTCTATGCATGCAAATGTTAAAGTATATGTGTGTTTAAGGTGTCACAAGTTAAAGAACACTCAAAATAAAGAAAAACCAACTACATAATCATACACTGAATATTTAGATTTTTCCACTTAGGAAAGAACAATCAAATAGAAAATAGAGGATTATTCACCATAGTAAAGAACAATCAAATAGACAATCAAATATGTAATCATTAATTGAATATATTGATTTTCCCTTAGGGTACATTAATTATATGGATTACAAGTATATGTTTAATTACCTTTATATTATCATTCTGTTTATAGCTGGAATTTGGCACCTCTCTTTCTCCTAAAATTCTTGAAATATCTATAAACTTTTCCAATATTGTTATGTCTATAAATATCACTTGTAATATGCTTATATGCATCTTATAAATTAGATGATCAGGATCTGAGTATTGAACATAAAATTTTGTTTTTCTAACTGCTGTAAAAAATGGGGAATAAAAGAGGGCAGTCAATTTGTCTACAAAATGTGTACACTAATGAATATACTTCAAGACACTACACGTAAGGTAATTTATAAAAAACAGATTTGTTTATTGTATTTTAATGAAAAAACAATTAATCAGATCAGGAATGTGGCTTCATGCTTCAAACTATTTTTTGTTAATAACCAGGCACTAAAAGCTCCCATTTTCAGGCGTGCACAGGTCAATTAAATTTGTGTCACTTCTTCTTCTTCTTCTTCTTCTTCTTCTTCTTCCTCTTTTGGCTTTTTTTTTTTTTTTTCTTTTGAAAAACAATAGGGTTCCTGCAAACTTTGTGCTTGGACCCCTAAATTATATTTTAAAAACAATAGAGTTTCTGCACACTATGTGCTTGGACCCCTAAAAAAATCTTTCGATAAACAACAGGGTTCCTGCACACTTTGTGCTTGGACGCCTAATATATAAATAATCTTTGGAAAAACAATAAGGTTCCTGCGCATTTCATGCTTGGACCGCTAATAACGCATTAAAAATGTATGTTGATTAATTGCACCATGTGATATTTTCCAGGTCCAGTGTTCTGTCAAACCATGCTACACATCAATATATGCTACCATGCCCTTCTGCACATTCTGCACATTGGGATTCTGTGCTTCCGGACATTAGGGAAGCTGGTTTATCTGTGCAACTTGGCAGTGAACACTGGTTTATCCGTGCTACATGGTGTTTGGGTCCTGGTTAACAGTGATAAACATCTTAAAATCTTAATATGAGGGTATGTCACTGCTCTGGGGTCTGTGTCTTAGTTGTCATGACAAAAGCAATTTCCTCTAGGATTGATAAAGTTTTCTGATACCAGAATGCCTTATTCTGCACTTGCAGAAAGCTTTCTGAAGCTAGGGAACACCAGCAATCTCGAGAATCACCACAAGCTGGAGGCATGGCACGATATGAAGTAGACTGTGCCCTGTTTTAAGGTAGTATTTCTCAGTGACTGTAAAAACTTTAAAAAATCTATGCATCTCTTTTCACTTAAATAAATGTTTTTGATTATTTTCCTATTGCTCTTCATTATCTGTGTTTTAAATTGACTTTAAACTGAATAAAGACAACATTTTTCAACAATGCAACACAGACATTGTCTAATAACATCCCCACTCCAAGGCTTCGGATTGGTCACCAGTGCTACACATTTTACTACTAAATCACTACCTGATTCCTTGGCATGCTCTTGTCAGGGTTTTTTGTGATTCCGTGTGAACCAGGATATTTTTGAAAATTTGCTCATGTGGATGTGTGTACCCCAATGGAGCCAATCACCCACATACTAGGTGGCACAGCCCTGGAAACATAGGGGTTAATGTGTGTGTTTTGTGTGGTGATTGAAAAATTGGGAGCTCGGGTGTGAGGTTCGAGTTTTGCTCAGCCTTCTGCTGGGGTTGCCAGGCAACCAAGCACCTGTCCACCAGCCAGGACTGATTACTTACCTGGGGAATCCCCAGCTAGTGGTGTGTGATTGGTTGACTGGATGTGTTTGCGAGTATATAGTTCAATAATGGTCCAATAATTGTTGATGGGGTTTGTGTACAGTGGCACACTGTATAAAAAAATACAATTCTGTATTTACTCAGATATCTCTAGCCTTGGCTTCAGTCTGAGCTCGGTGTGCGCTCACATGGATCCTGGTGCATAGGAGTGGAAACACTAACAGGGTTTCGAGGGGATGGACTAAAACTGATGCTAATAATACTAATAATAATCAATATAATAATCAGGGTGTAAATTAATATGTTGGCACTGTTATTTACCCAACCCAATGTGTGCAAAAACAGTGAGAAGTAGTAAGGTGAAAGGTTAACTCAACCACCGATTTTGTGTTTTCTGAGCTATCATTTTATTAATGTCTTTTTAAGCTGTTCCTACTAACCTGCAGAAAACAGCACACCACAACTAAAACATTATCATATCTAAAAGGATGTTATAAGAATGTAACTGAAAACAAAGGCACAATGGCAACAGTAAACTTTAAATAAAATGAGACAGGAGAAACAAAGCATGACAGTTGATTGACATTTGACAAATGAATTAAAGAGGCTTTTAATCACAATAGAACACAAACACTTACCAGTTTTACGAGCATAGAAAAGAAGTGACTTACCAACGAGGAATTCACCCAAGTGGTGTGATGGGGAGTGCTCAAGCACCGAGAGAAGCGAGAGAGCAGGTAAATCACACAGTTTTTCTATGAACGCGCTAGACACAGAGATAAGTTCCCACTAGGAACTAACATTCACAATCATGCACAACAAAAGAGAGAGTACTCACGATTTGATGAGATCTTCAATTTGGGCGACTGACTCAATGACAGAGCAAAGAGGAAGCTCCCACTTCCTATGTATATACTGTGACACGCTCGTTCTACTTGACCTTGACGTGTCATGTGGTCGTGCATGTGACAGTACCGAAGCACCGAAGGAAGCGTTCCAGTGTTGATTGGTCCACTCTGTCTGACCGTTGGTCTGGGGGTGATATCCTGAGGAGAGGCTGCAGGAGTCCTCAATCAGACGGCAGAAGGCCTTCCAAATTCTGGCAACGATCTGGGGCCATCTGTCCGGGATGATGTCTTTGGGGAACCCATGCAATCTGACTACGTGTTCGACAACGAGTGCTGTGATCTTAGCAGAGGTGAGCCCCGACAGAGCCACCTGGTGCACGGCCTTGGAGAATTGATCCACGATGGTCAGGATGACAGTCTTGCCATAGGACTCAGGTAGACCTGTGATGAAGTCGAGTGCGATGTGTGACCAGGGACATCGGGGGACCGGCAGTGGCGAATGGGTCCCGGTGTGGGTTGATTGGTATTCTTAGCCCTGGCACACACTGCACAGGCCTTGATGAACTCTTGGATGTCAGAGGCCATCCTAGGCCACCAAAAGGTGCGTTGGATGAAGGTCGTGGTGCGATTCAGCCCGGGATGACCTGATACCCACCGGAGAACCTCAGGAGTGGGGGACGTAGAGAGGTCCAGCAGGTGTGTTGTCCAGTGGGGGCTCCAAGGTCTGCCCCTGGTGTACTCTGTCTTCTAACTCCCACCGGAGGGGCAAAACAATGAGACCACCCGGGATGATGGGCACTGGTTCCGTCCGGGGTTTGTTGTTCTGATGTTCCCTGGAGAGTGCATCTGCTTTGGTATTCTTCGACCCCGGAGGGTAGGAGATGTTAAAATGCTGGGGGTTCAATTGTTTCGCGTGCTGGATGGCCAACAGCTCATGGTCCCCTATCCCGTATCGCCCCTGAGTGGGAGTGAATTTTTGGAAAAGAAACTACAGGAGTGTATATTTTGGTCTGGACCACATTGGGAGAAAACAGCTCCTACACCCACATCAGAGGCATCCACTTCCACAATGAACAGGTTGGCAATGTCCAGATGTATGAGGATAGGTGCGGAGGTGAAGAGGTAACAGAGGCGGTGGAAGGCGGTGATGGCTGCAGGAGTGAGTTTGAAGGTGGAGGTAGATGGCTGGGTGAGAGCAGTTAGAGGTGCTGCGACTACACTGAAGCCCCGGATGAAGCGTCGGTAGAAATTCACAAACCCCAGAAAGCACTGGAGCTGTTTAAGCACAGCGCTCAGCTTCTGGGGCTCCATGGCCACACCCTGCGAGGAGATGACAAACCCCAGAAATGTGGTGGAACGCTGGAGAAAAGCACATTTTTCCAACTTGCAGTACAGTCGGCGGGTCAGCAACCTCTTTAAAACTGCTTGGATGTGCTGGTGATGTTCCTCTTCCGTCTTTGAGTAAATCAAGATGTCATCTAAGTAGGCAAAGACCCAGCGACCCAGCATGTCCCGGAGCATGTCATTAATCAGTCGTTGAAATGCTGCCGGACTATTGCACAAACCTAAAGGCATAACCAGTATTTCATACTGACCGGTGGAAGTAATAAAGGCCGTCTTCCACTCATCACCCTCTCTGATGCGGACCAGGGTGAAGGCTTTGCGAAGGTCCACCTTTGTGAAGAAGGTGGCGCTAGAGAGAGTGTGCAGTGTAGTGTGGGTAAGTGGGAGTAGATGACGGTTCTTGATGGTGATTCAGTTAAGGCCCTGATTGTCAACACAAGGACGCAGGCCGCCATCCTTTTTCTTCACAAAGAAGATCCCAGAAGCCACCGAAAAAGACGAGGGTTGGAGAGTACCCTGATGGAGACCCTCATTTACATAGTCCTCCATGGCTTTTTGCTTGGTTTTACATAGAGCATAGGGGCGGCCACGGGGTCGAAACGTAACGGGTTAGAGGTCGATGGCAAGGTCATATGGCCGGTGAGGAGGCAGATGGATGGCTGAAGACCTCCTTGAACTCCTGATATGGCTCCGGTATGGTAGTGGTGTCCTGGGGCTCCCAAGAACACATCCCAACCGCTGCCGTGAGACAAAGCTCCTGACAGGTCGTCCCCCATTGTAATCTGCAACTCTGGGTCCAGGAGATGAGTGGGTCATAATGGAGCAGCCAGGGGTATCCAAGAATGATAGGAGATGAGGAGAGTTGGGTGACAAGGAATGTGATCTTCTTGGCATGCTGGTCTATGGTGAGTTGAAAGAGGGACGTGCCAGATGTTATGGGACTGTGGAGAAGGGGATGACCGTCCACGGCTGTGATGTGAAGTGGTCGGTATAACGCCTGCATTTCCACACCAAGCTGTACAGTAAAATTGAGGTCAATAAAGTTGCTGGCCGATCTTGAATCAACAAAAGCGTCGACGCTGACCTGTTTGTGGCTGTGCTGGATGTGGCCATGAACCAGAAGCCAGGAAACGTTGAAGTCAGTGGAGGCGATGACAGATGACCCTGGTGAAGACCTCCTTATCCTCACCGGGTCTTGGCATTACACAGACGGAGTGGACAGGTGGCCCTGTAATGGTCCGGGGATGCGCAGTAGGCACAGAGCCCCTCTATGTAACGTCGGGTCTGCTCAGCCTGGCTCAGCGCGGTGCGCCCTAGCTGCATGGGTTCCCCGGCATTGGTGTGGGCCTCAGACGGAGGTGTAGGGTCTGGGATGTTGGTTACAACCCTAAAAAGAGGCATAGTTGGTGTAGGCGGCAGGGTACAAGAGGCTGCTGTGAGACAAGAGCTGAGTCGGGAGTCTATCCGCTGGCAGAGTTCGATTAATTCCTCCAGGGTGTCGGGCAGCTCTTGTCCGAGGAGTTGGTCTTTCATGCGAGTCGAAAGCCCCTCATAGAATGCTGCCCGGAGAGCAGTATCCCCCATTTCGCTTGTACGGTGAGGGCGCGAAACTCCACAGTGTATTTATTCACCAGACGGTCGCCCTTCATTGAACACGTTCATTATTTAGTGAACTTTGAACTGAACGCAACTTATTAGTAAATCAAGTACTTGAACGCGAATTTTATGTGTGATGAACGGCGTAGACGCCGTTCACTGTTAGAATGCAATTCAACATCGGTTTATTTTCACCTGATGAGTCGAGTGACAAGGTCGAAAAAAAAAAGGCACCGGCTGACTCTCGCTCAGCGCTTGTGTGCAGTGCATCTTGGGTAACGTAGTGTAAAGCCAAGGACAATCGAATCTAATGTCTTTAGCTTCACACTACGTTTCCCATAATGCACACACACACATCTCAAAGGGCACAGC
>JBBKCR010172213.1:0-15187 GCA_037577295.1 Ladigesia roloffi | reverse complement strand
ACAGAATTTGGTCCCCATTTAGATAGCTGTACCAGAACACACACACACACACACACACACACACACACACACACTCATTGGACAATTAGTCATTTTATTTTGTAATGGGTCTTTATATCTCCTGGCCATTCTGTTGCAGTACATGGATTTATAATGTTTAATAACATTATTTTTGAGAATAGTGACAAAAATAAACCAAATAAAACACCAAATAAATAATGGTGTCTTTAAGGGGTAATTTAAACAGACAGAAAATGGATGTAAAAGAACACTAGAAGGTGCTTCTGAAAGTCTGAATTGTTTGGAAGTCTATTGCGATGTTGGGCAAAATTATAATTTAAAATGCAATTTAATGTTCTTGTTCATTTAACACGTAATAGTTTCAAATGTGTCAGCTTTTAACTTTTTTTTAAAATCAATGCTTTATTTATTTGTAGGTAAGTAGACCACTCAGCACCCAGTAGCTGTAATGTAACATGGTGACCCACATTCACCACAGGACAATTTCTTGCGCCTCCTAGAGTTTCAGGTATTTCAGGTATTTTAAGTTCCTCAAACTACTAAAGTACTTGGCTCACAGCATCCAATAATGTCAGACATTACACTCAGTCTTATATATTTACACTTTTATACATCTGATGGGGTGGGGGGGGTGGTCGCGGTAACCATTTCAGTGGTGTGCCGACAGGACATCAACCTCTGATTCTAGATGCGCAAATACTGGAGGTTGTAAACCACAGTATACCTCAAACGGACAGAAACGTGGTTTGAATGTTGGATAACTCAGCCCACATAAGGTAGTGGGCCCAGGAGCGCTGCCAATCCCCATCAAACCATCTCAGAAAGGGCTCCAGCTGTTGGTTGGTCTGCTTGGTCTGACCGCTTTGAGGGTGATATACAGAATTCAGGTGGAACGGATCAGACGGCAGAAGGCCTGCCAGAACCTGGCTCCAAATTGGGGTCCATTGTCAGAGACAATGTCCTTGGATAACCCATGCAAACAGTGGTTTGCTTGGCAGTGGGGTGTCCTTTGAAAAACTATCCACAATAGTCAGGATCTTTCCATCTGAATCTGGCAGACCAGTCATGATATCCAGTGCAATGTGCAACCACAGTCTCCGTAGCACTGGTTGATTCATAGTCTTCGCCCTGGCACACAAACCTGGAAGAATATCTTAATATCTGTAGCTATGGATGGCCACTAAATAGCTCTTCTTTTACAATTAAAGGTTCATGCCACACCTGCGTGGCCTGCAGTTGGACTGGGATGACCCCACTTAAGAACATCTGTTGTTAGTTTGGCCGATACAAACAGTAATCCATGAGGAGTGTGTGATGGAGGAGGATGCAAGGCATGAGCTTGGTGGATGCAATCCTCCAGCTCCCATTGAAGAGGAGACATAATAATCTGAGATGGAACAACAGGCATAGGGTCTGCTCGGGGAGCTTCGTCATCATGTTACTGAGACAGAGCTCTAGTCTTAATGAATCTTTCACACCGTCCCCCGATGGTATGAAAGATTCATTACATTTTTAAAAAAAGAAACAACACCCACCACTCCTGTCGTAGACTCAGCTGCCTGGTCTGTTGGATATTATGGCTCACCATCACCCTAGAACCAGTGACTTCTCTTCCTAGGCCCACTTGATGGCCAACAGCTTTTAGTCTCCTACACCATATCACTACTGGGTGTGATTAAATTTCCTGGAGAAGAAACTGCATGGGTGTAGTTTCTGGTCTGTACCTCGCTGAGAGAGGATAGCTCCTGTGCCCACATCGAAGGCATCCACATCTACAATGAAGAGCCTACTAGTCTCGATGGAGGAGGATAGGAATGAAGGCGAGGAGTATGTACAAATGTTAAATAGCCTCCTCACCTTGTGGAGTGAGTTGGAACTGGTTTAGAGAAGGCTTGGTAAGAGTTGTAAGAGGTGTCATAACTGAAGTGAAGTCCAGGATAAACCTTCAATAAACCCCAGAAAAGCTGCAGCTGCTTTAACGTCTTGAGTAGGAGCCAATGGTGCTCAGGCTCTAGCTTCTGAGGATTCATAGTCAAACCAAGATAAGTTATAATGAAACCCAATAATGTGATGAAATGCTAGTGGAAAGTGCATTTCGTTAAATTACAGAACAGTTGGTGTGTGCCAGGAACCTCTGCAGGACTTCCCTCACATGCTGGAAATAGTCGTCTGATGTCCTGGGATAGATGAGAATGTTGTTGCGATAGACAAATGCCCAATGGCCCAGCATGTCCATCATTAAAGAGCTGTTGGAAGACAGTGGGATTATTGCATAAACCAAAAGGCATTACCAGGGACTCATAGTGCCCAGTCAGTGTTATAAATGCCATCTTCCACACATTGCCCTCCCTGATATGTACAAGATTATAAGCATTCTATAGGTCCAGTTTTATGAAGGTAGAAGCACCAGAGAAGGCATCCAGGGCAGTATTAAGTGAGAGTGGGTGCCTATTCTTCATTGTTATACAATGAACCCTTGATAGCCCTCCATTGCTTCTTGCTCCACCTTGGTAAGAGGGCTGATGAGGTGGAAGTTGAGTCACACAACTCGTGCTGAACTCCTGCTGAGATCACCAATTGACCAGATGAGATCCCCCCATTCACCTGGTCTTTCCGTTTTCCAGATGGAGAGGACAGGTGGCTCAATACTGTTTGGGGGAGGCGCAATAGGCACATAAACATTTGTGATAGTGCCTGATCCATTCCTTAGCAGACGAAGAAGCACACCCTAACTGCATGGATTCCTGTCCAGAGTGGTCTACTAGAGGAGGAGATGGAAAACCAATTGAAGATAAAGGGAAAACCTCCCCGGATGTTAAGGTAGATGGTCGTGATCAGGGAGGTACAGCTGGCTGGATCCTTGAAGCTGACCTCAGGTGAGAAGACATGCTCTGGTCGATGCAAATGCTCAGTTGGATTAGTCCACTGAACATCATGCAAAGTTCATACCCGGAAAGTTCATCAGTGGAGCCAGCGCATTGTATAAAACACGCAGTACGAAACATGCAGTATAAAACACGCAGTATAAAACACGCAGTATAAAACTTCATAGGACTGATGGTGATATAATTGCAAGTTGGTCTCCACCTCACTATCTAGGTGTTGAAAGCGGGCCCTGAGCTTGCTAAATGAATTTGGGATAAGAGTATCCTATATACATATAGGCTCTCAGGACCACTCAGTTGCCTGCCCAGTGAGGAGGGAAAAAAAAGAACGATCCGGCTTCAGTCTGTCGTGTAATGGCCAGGCAGAAACTCAAAAAGCAGATTCAGTTTAGCTAGATATATATTGCACTTCCCATCCCCACATCCCACTTGTCAGGTAATGAAAATTTGGGTTCTGACACAACAGAAGGAGGGAGAGAGAAAGAGTAGCAAGCAATGCTGGTTGTGGCACTGATCTAGCAGTAGACAGCTCATGACAGGTTTGCTCAAGCACAGCAACCCTCTGTTTTAAGCCATCCAAAGCCACAAAGGACTCATGCAAAGCTTGGTTGGGAGCCACTACATCCTGACCCATCCTGTTGATCGTAGCTGCCTGTTGAGTCAAAGTGTTGTGCAACACAACAAAATCTATGGGGTTTACAGAGGGCTCAGTTATTCTGTCACAGAAAATTAAAATTAATGTATACCCTTGTAGCGTGTAGGATAAAACCCATCTTGGAGTAACGCGGGAAAGTAGATGGTTCACACACTTTGACCTAAGAGTGCTCTACAACGAGTAAAGATTCCCACAAGAATCAACACTCTCACACACACATGGTATGACGTGAGTACTCACAGGTCTCGAGGAGAGATGACTGACGGCTTGGAAATGAAATCTAAATGACTGAGCACTAGCCACCTGCTTACCTGGACCTTATTGTTTGTCTTGATGTACCATATGAAAGGCTGGGCTGGGAATTTAACGCGTTCATTAGATGAACTAATCACAGAAAAAAATTATGCGTTAATATTTTAAACACAATAAACACTTTAAGCCCTGCCACTGTTCCAGTAAGCAGGGCACGAGGAAGCTTGTGAGATTTGGAAGAAAAAAAAAGCCAAAATGGCTACTAAAAATGGTCCCGTGATGTCTACAGGTTCAACTTCGGAGCTGTGAGGCGACAGGCATTACGAAGCACAAACACATGTTTATTTCAACAATTTGGATGGGTGGCAATGGTGAACATGCTCATAGAGTAGTGATGGGAAGATCAGATCATTTTACCGACTCAGATTTCGAGTCTCGTTCAGCCAAAGGAACGAATAATTTTTCGAATCATCTTGTTAACTTTGTTCATTTTAGCAAAATATAATTAAAATGTTACGTGTTACTTCCCTAGCACATCTACTCCTTACACAAATGTTGATCATACCACAAACAAGACAAAACTATAATGTTATAAGAAACAGAAAAGCTTCATTCATTGTTTACCTATGTCTTTATTCTATGATTCGCTCACCTCATCTCTTATCTGAAAAATTTTCGGATTTGAGTCATTCGTTCATCACCTTACAGCCTAATTAGCTAACCAATGCAGCCTGAGCCTGAAAGAGAATTGATTGGTTTATCTCTCGAGTCTTCGGGTTTGAGACTCAATAATTTCAATACAGACAACTACAGGATGTAGCGCAAATGCGCATGCACGCCTGAACGAATCACTCATACGAGATGACTCGTTGCCCCCGAGTTACATTAAAGATTAGTTCAAAATGAATGAATAGTTCAAGAACAACCCATCACTATTGTACAGTCTGTAGGAGAGGTGTTGGACGAGCTAGAGGCAGCAGGAGAGGGGAAAATTTGGGCTGGAAGTAGCATTAGCTTTTCCATCCAGACCTCCAAATGGGTGGAGGGCTGGAAATAGCGATGATAATGGTGGCTGGGTTTATTTGAGAAACTGTCATATATGGTAACCTAATTCATAGATTTGTTTTAATCAGTGAAACAAACTTCATGACCATTGTAGTCTATGTTATTGGCTTGTATTCAATAATAAATGGTAAAAAAACCCCCTGCTTTTTGTAATGTCTGTATGTATGTGCAATTAAATGCAAGTAATTAGATTAATTAATCGCCACACCATGTAATTAATTAGAACAAAAATTTCAATCGCTTGACATATAAACGACAACACAGTTATAGCCGATTGCAAAATTAGTTCATGGTTATAACAGTAATATTTTACCCCTAAAAATTGAACACGTTTCACCAGAAAAAGTGTGTGTGTGAGTGTGGTTGTACAGTCTGACAGCAGCTGGAGGATACACCTGCAGAATATCTCCTTCCCACATTGTCTGTGCAGCAGCCTGTCACTGAAGGAGCTGCTCTGTAAGTCTCCTGCATGGAGTGGGAGATGTTCCTCAACAGGGATGACACCTTATCCACTATTCTCCTGTCATTCACAAACTTCTCTGGGTCCCAAGGGCGTCCTAGAACACATCTGGCACTCTGGATCAGACTGTTCAGACACTTTCTGTCCCCAGCAGTTATGCTGCTGCCCCAGGAGACCACACCATATAACAATGGCTGATGCCAGAACAGATTCAGGAGCAGCCCCTGCATTGCAAAACACCTGACCCTTTGCAGCAGGTACAAACTACTCTGTGCTTGTCTGGCTGCAACAGGATAAATGCATGATAAAAATATAGATATATGCACACAGGCATTATTTCTAAATGCAGGATATGAATATGTGCATTAAATTCAATATTATTTAAATAGTGCTGTTTACAACCAGAGTCTCCAGTGAGTAAGCCAAAGGCGACAGAGGAGAGGAAAAATTTGTGCGCTGTTAACAATTTGAAAGACTAGACCTTTTTTAAAAGATGTGTCTGGGCACCTTCTGACCAAATCTAATGTCAGGGCCATTTTATAAGTGGGGAGGATGAAACTAATTACTTTAAAAAGTGTCCCCATCACCAATATAAAGGCTCCAGCCTCCATGTATTAAACAGTGGCAATTTATTAACAAGTTAATTTGGTTAATTGAGTGGCATTTTATTAAATATGTCAGTGGCGGTTTACAAAACAATATTGAAATACCAGTTTTAGAAACTTGTGAGTGGACAATTCTCATTAAGAGTGTTAAGGAATGCAAAAATATCTTGTTATTTTATTTTTTTTTTGGTTTTATTATAATTGTTTTTTTATGTAATCATATTGATTTTGAAACACAGAAAAAAGTAAGGAAAATCAGTAAGAATCATATTATGGATTTTACCAACTAACACACATAGCTTGAGCTTGAGCGTGTAAATTTGAACATTTTGCAAAAGTTTGAAGGTAAAATTCCTTTACAGCAATCAATCACAACTCTCCCCAGAGTTACTACCATCTCTGTGCTGTTGTTATTTATGAATGTGTGTTGATGCTGTTGCTGACATCTGTCTGAATGTGTGAGTGTATGTATTGGGATGTTACTGCTGCCCATCTGTTTTTTTTCCCACTTATTTATGTTAAATGTGTCAAATGTGTGGGGTTGTTTCATTGTATTGTTTTATGTACTGTGGACCTTATTTAAAACATTTCACTTAGCTGTATGTTTGTATATGTATGAATGACAGTAATGAACAAAGAAAGAACAAAGAAGAAAGAAAAAAGAAAGAAGGTGGTGGTGGGGGGCGAGGGGCGGTGTAGCTCATTGTGAATGTCAGCCTGATACTCAGCACTGATTGGATGATGAAAGCAGTAATTTGGGGTGGCACAGGCTGACTTCAAAGCCTTCAATGAGATATTATAGAGGAATGCTAGAGGAAACCAAGCCAGAAAAAACACAAAATGCTGTTTTCTGTAAGAGTTAATTACACCGCATATCCCCTTTCAGCTAAGGGAAATTCACAGCGGCATTTCTCTTGAAAACCCAGCGAGCTGCAGCTCTCCAGCAAAGCCAGAGTCAGACTGGACAGGGTTTGATGAGCCAGAGACAGGGCAGTGAAGGAGTGGAAGTGCACTGGCAAAAGTGCGGATGGAGGGAATCACTGATTACAGTGGGTAAAAGAAACATGTCACCATTATTTTAAGTAAATATGTTTCTAAAAGGTGCTACTGAAATGAAATTCTCACAAGATGTCAGTAAAAACGCATCCAACCAACACATGCAAAACATCAAACCTTAGATTTCCATACATGAATTAAATGACGCAAGGAAAAGTATTGAACAGGCGTATAGAAATGTATATAATACATCGTACAACAGTCTTTGTTGGTGAAGATGCCTCCTGTATGCATACACCAGTCTCAGATATATAAAGCGTACGAGTGTCATAAGCTGAAAAATGAGGTACCTCCAAACTTCACTGATGATATGGCGTATTTAGAGTGATATAAAATTACTTTTGACCTCCAATCCTGGTGTGTATTATGGCATCCAAGTAGTTTGAGCTCATCTGAGCAGGCTATATTCTGCCAGTGTTCCACAGGCTTGTATAAATGTTGTTCAGGAAAATGTAACCACACTTCAGCATGCTTTGTCTTCAGCAATGGAGTCTTGCCTGGTGAGTCTGCATACAGGCCATGGCGGCTAAGTGCACTACTTATAGGTTTCCTTGAAGCAATTGTACCTGCTTACATTATAATATTTTTCACCCCTCTGTCTGAAATCATGTGGGGAGCACCCAGTTATACCAGCCTACTGTAGTCCTAAACTCGCTCTAGTCTCAAACCCAAAACCCGCTCTTGTCTTAAACGCAGTCAAAACCCTACTCCAGTCCTAACCTCAGTTTCACTACAGGACATTGAAAGCAGAACAGGGGACTCTGGTGTCCCATCAGCAAGGGTTTTGTTTTGTGTTTATTTGGACATAAATAAAAGGCAAAGCCTGTTTGGAGTCAGGTTTACTTCTGCATCTCGGCCGTGACAGTTACCATGCCAGCAAACCCGAAACAGACAGGACAGGGGAGGAAAAAGAGGGGGTTTCTAGTTTTAAAGTTTTAAATGTCACCATGTCCTTGGCAGAGAAAAAAAGCCTCTGTGGAAAATCTGCTCTATGATCACAGAGTCTGAAAATCCACGAATGTCCAGTGGTGGGCAGCAGCCAACATGGATGGTGTGCACATACTAACATGGTATTCAAATTCAATGCTGATATGTTGAGTCCCCACATGGTCTTATGAACATGGTGGGGGGCATTTGGGACGGGCTGTGTTTCAGGCCTTCAGCAGTAGAACTTGGAGATCAGCCAGCAAAGTTTCAAACCTGTGATCACCCACTTAATTCTACTCCAGAGAAGAAATATAATAAAAGTGAAATGAACAATCCAGTTCCTCCATGATCAAGGAGAGCTGCAGTTCATTAGCTGTTTCTGATCAGGGAAAGAACAATGTTCAGGTACTGGTGGGGAAGACCATGTATGGTTCTGGAATTTTGGTATGAGCCCAAATATTTCCCTGCGTTTCAACAACATCCCAGATATTTTAGTGGATAAACTCTCCACAATTTACTGCTCTCACAGTATGCTGACCTAACGCCACACTGTTCTCATACCTTGCTGTTCTCACGTTGTGCAGTTTTTACACTGGGTTTTACACACACACGCCACGGGGGGATTGGGGGGGTTGGGGGCGGGGTGGTAGTAGTACAGTCTAAATCTTGTAGAATGTGGTCCCCAACCTATATTTTGTCAGGAATTGGTTTATTATCAGAAACTATATTCACGAAGGATAGACAAAAAATATCTGTTTTTATATCAGTTTTTTTTTCTGTGTGGTACCACATTACCTGATACCTCAGTCTACATACATTAAAAAGCAATCACATAGAGGAGCAGTAATCACCAAAACCTAGACAAATTAAATTGATGATGCAATGATGAGTAACCAAGGGTGGAGCTGAAATCTTTTGTTTGAAAAAATAAAAAAATAAATAAATAAGTGAAAAACAAACCCACTTTATTTTTAGTTTTATGTAAAAAAAACATGAAAAAATTAATTTAAAAAAATGTTTAGTCTATACAAAAATACTGTTTTACATGAAACTGGTCAGTGGAGCAAAAAGGTTGGGGGCCGCTGACAAAGTCTAAACGTAGCTAGCAACAGTAAAACACGATTTATTTAAAAAAATAATAAAACCTCCCTTCCAATTTTGAAGGACTTAGGTAGTGACCTTTCAAATTACAGGCAACACATCAGGTGAATAAAACACACAAGTTTAGTTCGTTTTGTGGATAGGGAGTACTATTTAATACTTTCGTAGTGCACTAGGTAGGGAGTAGGGGGTATGGAGATGATTGGAATAAACCCAATAGTTGGTGCAGGGAATGTGACGTGTAAACGGAGCGATGGCCGTGGATATGACAGTGGTGTTCAGGGCGAGTGTGAAAACGGTCAAAACCCGAAATAAAGCGATGGGAGTCGGGTTGGATAGCAGCCGCGACGAGCTCATGAGGAGGGACAGACCCAAACACGGCTTCACGAGCCGAGCCAAGGAGGTGGTGAGTGAACGAAACACCAAACTTTGGCGACGAGCTAACGGCTAATGAGGCTATTCCTGAAAGATAAATCTTCAACACAACATATTGTGCATTACTAACACCAAAGTCTACTAACAGGTGGTAGAAAAGAGCTAAAATGGCTTTCTAGAAGGATGAGGGAGGCTGAGTTTAGCTTCTCTTTAGAACTTTCTGTGTAACTGCTGTTCTATTGAAGGCGGAACGGAAAGTTGAAATGATAAATTCGGTTTTTGTATTTTTTATTTATTAAATATATGTTTTTGGTCCTCTCTTCTCCATAACATCGCCTTCAAGACTGACATATGCAAATTAGCTCTGCTCTGATTGGCTGCTCTATATCGCTCAAAGGGAACTGTAAAACACACACAAACGTATATTCATATACATACATACATCCATCCATACACTAGCGGTGTTGTGAAACTGCCTCCCCCCCCCCCCCCACTAGTAGCGTAAATGTATAATAATATGGTTCTAATCTTGAAGGAAAATATTTTAGGTAGTAAAAGAATGCAGATCAATCTGAAAAATATTCCTTCCATGAGAGAATATCCTACCAGTGCAAGAACATGCTTCTCTAAGTCTTCAAATCATAATAGGTATAAACGCCATTAAAACATTTGACCATTGTGTGCTGTTTTTCCACTTAGAGTTTCGACTTGGCGGCACACATTGGGTCCAACATTTTTGTGTGCAAGTGTGTTATGTATTTGAATTCATGCCAAACCTTTGATAACAGCTGTTAAACTGCAGACTTCTGGTTGCTGAGACCTTCAGCAGGTACTCTGTCTAACCATGGCTGATGTGAGGGTAAACTATGCTCAGTGTTAACTCATGGAATGATGCAAAACCATACAACATAGTTGGTGATAGTCGTGGCCCACCAATGTGATACCTCCCTCCTAAACATCAACAGCTTCTCATTGGAGATTGTCCAGAGTATTGTGTTCCTGGTGTTCATTTCACACAGAACCTCACATGGACCCTTAACAGCAGTTCTATCAATAAAGTGCAGCAGTGTGTTTACTTTCTGCAATACTTACATTACATTTACATTTACGGCATTTAGCTGACGCCCTTATCCAGAGCGACGTACAACAGTGCTCAAGTAATCCACAACAGTAGCAAGGACCTGTAGAGCAAGAGATACTTAAGAGAGCGTAACCCCTTTCCTTATCAAAATTTCCTGCAGTATGAAAGTGTATGTGTGAGAGTGTCTGGTCTGCTGTGCTGAGGGTGCTACAGGAGATGTTTGGGGCATGGCAAGGCAAGGCCGTGTTTAATCTGAGAAGTAAATGAGTTTACACTGAGAGTAAATTCTCAGGCTGGGGCAAGGCTGCTGTTTCCTGGCTATCCAAGCTGAAGATATTCCCCGCTGCCTTTTCTGTCCATGTCTGATTCTAGAAAAAATTGTGTTGGGTTGGTGGAGGTGTGTGTTTGTTTATTCTGGAGGGTAGTATTGGGCCAGCTGGAAGGGTGTACGGCCTGTCTCCAACTCACCTCAATTATTCCCAGACCTCTCAACATAAGGAACATATTTCCACAAACAGCTTCTCCAGGCTGTAGTCACCTGAGAGAGAGGGAGAGACGCCTTGAGTCAACAGTCAATCAAAAAGTAGAAGTGAGGGAATGATGGGCAGAAACATGCACAGGAGCAGAGACTCAGTCTGTCTGCGCTATTCTGACCACAAATTTCAGATTTTGAAGCTGTGGTTTGGAGCTGTGCTGCTGCGGCTCTGACCAATGCTGGGTTTTGCTTTTGCTGTGGTCACTTGTATCATATCTCCTGTCCTCCTGGTTTTGTATGACCAGTGGTAAGTTACAGATAGGGCTAGTTTTTTCCTTTTTTTTTGTTGTAAATATTGGTTTACACCTCTACAGTAAATGTGGTAATGCTTTATTTGAACACTGCCTGGTAGAGATCTCCGGACCAATAAAGTAATCATTTATAATGCAATACTTTTGCACTTATTAACAGGTTATGTCATGACCATGGCCATGTGTGGCCCAAGATATTTTATTAAATTTATTTTCTTGACACAAGATGATTTGTATAGCTTCTTGGGCACTCTGACCCCATTTCCCATTTCCACTGAGGGAGAAGAGGTCATTCGCCACCTTGTGGACTTTAGAAACAGTGTTACCAAAGGGCTTCAAGAACACCTTGGAATAGATTGTGCAGGAAACGGACTGGAGGAATGGTACACTTCTTACAAAAGATCAGTGTTTCATCAGTTGATGTTTAAATTTGTGTGGTGGAGAATGTGGGCTACTGCAGCTTGCTCAAAATCTGCTCTTTGTGTAGTTGGATATGGAGTGTTCTCACTAACCTCAGCCACCTGAAGAACCTGCAGGAGCATTTTGTCAGCTCTAACCCTGTGTACTTCACTCACATCTCAATCAGTGCTCACTTAAACATTGTGCATGTCCACACACTTGCCAGATGTGTCTGTCCTTTTGTCTTTGTGAACCCTTTCTCAGTCACTCAGGTCTTTTCTTCTTGATCCAGTTGCCCTTAGCTGTATCTTCATGGTGAAGTGCTGACTGCTGATTTGGGTCATACAGCACACTTTTGTAGAAATGTTTGTTTGCTTCATTTCTCCACTAGTTTCCTGAAATAAACAAATATTCATTGCAATTTTTGCATTGTCTTTTTGTTAATTAACAGTCCCAGATAATTATTTTCTTAAAATTAAAAAAGCTTTAGCCAGCGTTTCTCAAACTATGGGCCACGGACCGCTGCCGGTCCATGAGGGAATTTCTGCCTGTCCGTGGAGCCTCAGTTCTGCACCAATCAAAATTTGGTCAGTCACTGTGCACCCCGCCCCGCCCCTTGATTCATTATTATAGCATGTTCAGCGTACCCGGCGTTTGTCTCATCCACTCCAACCTTTCATGAACACACAAGCGTTACGAGAGCTATCGAAATATCATGCCGTGTTCAAAGCAAGCGAGTCTGGATTCTTTCTCTCAGAAGCGTCCATCAAATGATGCCCTTTCTCACCTCGGATCTGTGCGAGACCCCACTTTTTTTTAACAAGGGACAGAAACAGAGAAAAACTGGCTCTGAGTGGCTGTGTCTGTGTGTCTTCCTCGTTTCGACCACTAAGTGGCGAGAAAGCAGGCACACCCATCACATTTAAATGTTGATTAAAATTTGAGGAGCCTAATAATCCCTGTGGGTGACTAGACCTGTAATTTAATTTTGTTTCAAAGTCAATCTGCACGTTCAACACCATTTGGCACTGTTCAATTAGAGTAGTTATTTATATATATATGTGTATATATATTCATGTGTGTATATATATATATATATATATATAAATGTATATACACACAATATTAGGGCTGGCAATTTAACACATTAATTAATCACAGAAAAAATAATGCCTTAATATTTTTAACGCAATTAATGCAATTTACGTCATCTTCCTGTTCAAAGTTACCAGTAAACAGCAGGAGAAGCGAGTCCCAGATCACGTGAGCAGCCAGAAAGTGGAGTTCAGTTCAGTGAGATTTGGAAGAACAAAACACCAAAATGACTTATAAATAATGTCTTGTAAATGTTTTTTTCGATTCTGACTCTGAACAAGGATAGGGCCCTATGCTGGTGGTGGAAAATGTTCAAGTTAGAATTTAAGTTTATCTGTAAGGAAAAGAACAATGTTTTGAAAAATATGTCCGACTGCTTTGCAGATGCTCTTGCCACATCAGACCGCTCAGTTCTCAAAGAAAAGAAGCTGCACCGTTAGAGGCATTCTTCAAGGAGAAGGCAATTATTCAGTATGAGTTGCTTAGTTTATAAATAATTAAGTTTATTTTCTGTGATTTAGCTATCATGTTACACAGTGACCAATGTATGAATTTTTAAAATCTAACTCAAGGTGTGAACCAGTGAGGATGATTCCAGATGGTCAGGCCAGTGATTAGTATACTGGTGGTGCTGAATGCTGGGTGGTTGAAACATATTTATCCGGGGACCATGTGTCTTTATGCACTTTGCAACCTTCTGCACTAAGACATCTGTTCAGATTCAACTTTGTCATCGTACAGGTACAACAAATTGCAATTTAGCATCTGACCAGAACTGTAAAGAGTGCAGTTAATATAAACAAGGACATACATTTCCTGCATATTTTAAGTAGCCGTATAAATATATACACAATATGTACAATATGCATATATAAATTTTTACTTATACATGTCCATAAATATATACATATACACATGTACAGGCCTGTATGTATGTACGTATATTCACATATAAATGTGTGTATACATACACTCAAACATATAAATACATATAAATCTAGAATGCACACACAAACATTGTACAGTTTTTCTTGTTCCAGTGAATGTCTTTTTGCACTAACAAAGTGACATCTATAGAAGAATGGGGTCGCTCAAGACTTTTGCACAGTATACTTAAGAGTATGTGTATTTAATAAGTTGATCTATTCGATGAGCTACTGAATATACACTCTCCTCCTCCTACACACGCACTCTGTCAGTAAAATGCTGAATTTAACAAAATATAATGTAAATTATTTTTTAAAAATTGAAAAATTATTATTTAAATAAAACAATTTTGTACTTCTCATGTTTTATATCCTGTTTATCGAAATATTAATAAAATGATAAAATAATATTGCATATGATTTTGTATACAGTAAATTCCTTGTGATGCTTTAAATCTTTCACTTGATTTGAACTACAACTATGTTCAATTATATCATTATCTCTATTTTTTACTGATGATTTATATGTAAACCCTAAATATGCCCCCAAATATGCTCCCAAAACACTTTACTTTCATTTAAGATGTTATGCTGTAAAAACCAATTATGGTATATCTCTTGGATGTTCAGACAGTGTTTGTGTGTTTGTGTGTGTGTGTGTGTGTTAGTGTGTGTGTTAGTGTGTGTGTTAGTGTGTGTGTTATTGTGTGTGTGTGTGTGTGTGTGTGTGTGTGTGTGTGTGTGTGTTTAATCTTGTGTAAAGGCAGAAAAGCTGAAGTTGTGCTGTAACATTTTAAACGGCAAGCAGCCAAACGCTGTGCTCCTCCTGCAGAACACCACCCACAACCACCCCGACCCCCTGACTCTCAGAAACTGAAACCTTCTGGGGGGGCACAAAGCACCCAAAAGTACGCAAACCCTGTCACTAACGATCTCTATCAGATTTCTACGCTTACCTGAACCAGCCGAAAATAAAGGGGTGCAGGAGGAGACCCCTCAGCGGCGCCTACACTGTTACCATTACAACTGCTGTAAGGTTGGGATGAGCAAGGTGTGTGTGTATGTGTGTGACCACCCCTCTGAAAAGATGAGTGCATTTTTAACTTTTTTTTTTTAGGCAGAACATGTAAAGACAAAATGTGTGCATGCATGTTTCTCTGCGCGCGCGGATGCATGTGTGTGGGAGAACGAGAGGTAAAGTGGGGGCCCTCTGATGATGAGATTAAATGCAGCCAGGCAGACTGTCTCCTATAGCCCCCCAACACACACACACACACACACACACACACACTCCCTCACTCTGAGCCCATTGTTTGGTATTACTCTCTCTTTAGGGTTTTAAATTACCAGAGCAATTGATCCCTCTGACCTCACGCAAAGTTTTTGCGGACGCCATGGGAATCAGGGCTCGGGGCTCCAGAGCGCATACACACACACACACACACACACACACACACACACACACACACACACACACACACACACACACACACACACA
>JBBKCR010172203.1:0-15188 GCA_037577295.1 Ladigesia roloffi | reverse complement strand
AGCCTAGTATTTTTCTCACACCGGACCAATCCATGTCTCTGTAGAGATAGCCAGTGACGCACGATGACTTGATTTCACCCTAAAACAAGCAATACAATCGAGAGACAATTGTATATTTCGTACGATTTGATCGCTGAAACTCACTCCTGTGGTGCATGGGAGGAGGAGGTGGGCAATGATGGCATGTTATCATTACTGTAATAAATGACATCACAGTACACTTTTCTGTGTGTGCATCAGTACTTCAATTACACTGAACACCCACTCCATAAAAACAATTATGTAGAACTATGTACTACCTACACATTAACAAGTAGATGATTAGATGAGCCTATATTATACCTCTATCTTATTTTATTAAATTATTATTTTGTTTGATGGCATACTTTCTTCATTTGATTTGATCCTGTTCCTCAATTTGCATTTAATAGACCATCATTAAATTATCTTTTCCCATATTTTTCTTTTCTG
This sequence comes from Ladigesia roloffi, assembly GCA_037577295.1. Taxonomy (NCBI): domain Eukaryota; kingdom Metazoa; phylum Chordata; class Actinopteri; order Characiformes; family Alestidae; genus Ladigesia; species Ladigesia roloffi. Next base: position 14,717 of record JBBKCR010172203.1, on the reverse strand, counting down.
CTGTTGTTACTGGCCCTGTTCTGATTGGCTGCCTCAAGTGTGTCATTGAAAAACAGTCCAGGCTGAGGGGTCGAGCTAATCTACTGTCAGAAGTAGATGTGTTTTGAAATTTTATGGTACCCATATGATGTGAATTGAATTTTCTTCACTGGTCTGGAATAAAATATACAGGTGCAATGTTTAAACTTTATAATTTCTAAAACACATTAAAATCCCAGCTCATACGGTCCATAAATAGAGACTAAGCAGCGCTTTTGCCTGTTCAGTCTGAATAAAGGGAGGCTGGAAAAAGACCTTGTAAAAATGAGGCATGACTGAAAGGTGAACTGCAGAGGGGAAAATAAAGTACAAAAAACAGGATATGGGCCCTCAACGATGTTTCATGACACATTAAACACCTTTTCCTCCACAAAAGTGAGGAAATGTGCTTTCAAATAATATTAGATACACAACCTTATTTTGTGTCTTGTGGCGGTATATCTTTTCACTCGCCTCACCAAACTGTTCTGCTTCACTTTTTTTTTCCCCCCAATGGGTAAAAATAGTCCCTTAGTTTTTATCTTCTCTGTTCCTAAACCTGACAGAGAAAGAATAGCTCTGCTTAAACAAACCCCCATCAATCCAGTAAAGTGGATCAAGAGTCCTGATGTAGGAAATAAAAACTCTCACTATAACATTTCTATATTTAGAGAACAACATGCTTGTACTTACACTTCATGTTTCTAAATCTCAATTCAACTTTCATCAAGAAATTCATTTTTAGTCATTAATAATCAAGAATAAAAATGAATAACTGTTTTGTATTCTTCTGGTAGAAGCTCCATTGCAGTTCTCTAGTGTTTTCCCCAGACACTTTCAGTACTTCGAATCAAGTTGGTACCTAGACATTCTTTCCTTCTATCTGAACCTTCAATACACTAAAAAAAAAATTTTTTTTTACTTGAACACTGGTTTGGTCTTTTGTATTGAGCTGCTGGAGAGAAAATGCTGTTTTCTACAGTAAAACACTCTTTCTACACTCATTTACCAAAGGTGTTGTGATGATATCCCCGTTTACTTGGAGGTAAATATTCTAAAGGATGTAGAAAGGACTGTTCTGTCAGACACACCTAACCACAGTCTGGACTGCCCAAGCAAGTGCGTCAGAAGACTGTAAATGCCACATGTACTGAAAAAGCTGCTGAATTTATCTGATTCACATGAATAAAACATATCTACATTATTTCTGTTACAGAAACCCAGACACATTTGTAAGTAAATCAGAGGAGAAACTGAAAATACTGTACACACTTGAATATGATGAATTTTACATGAATGAAAATATGCATCTTAACATATCTATCCTGATCAAACTCATTATTGTCCAAATTTAAAATGTGAAATTTCCATTAATATATGGTCTCAATCTGAAGACAAAAAAGCTAAAATGAGGGATTTTTAATTACTTAATTTATCCTAAAACTATGCTAAACTCAGTCCTAAGGGTAAATACTAAAAATGATCCTGCCCTGTACTTTTAGATGTTTAAGTGTAACTCTAAAAGCAGTTTTTGGAGGTGTTTTTGCTATCATACTAAATATAATTGCTGGGCCTGAATGGTTAGATCTTCTGAAAGTAAGTAAAATATGTTGTAATAGATTTTGAAGACAAACAAGAACGTGCGATGCTACTGGTCTACATTCATAGCCTTTGTGTCCTTGTCTGAGCCTCTTACATACAGGGCAACACCAGTGTAAATATTTGAGGGCTGAATGAGTGGCAGCAGGTACGATTGTGGCAAGGAGAGGGTAAAGAGAGTGAAGGAGGCGAAAGGTAGGGTAGAACGTGTGTAGGGACAAGGAGCTTTCACCACAAAGCCTGCAGATCTTTCCAGACGTGGCTGAATAGCTCCGAGGATTTGTGTTTCTCTCGCCAAGCTCTGTCCCTCTCAGTGAGAGGCTTTTTTTCCCCCTCCAGGCATTTTATTCTGCGTGTGCTGTCTGGGGGAAACTGTTGATCCTCACATGACAAAGTCACATGACGTGATCGTTACACCTTAGGAAACTTAGTCATGAGGTTATGCTGCGCGCGCTCCAACTCCCATTCAGGCCCTGCCAGTCGGAAAGACAGACGCTTCCTCTAATCAGGCATAACATCCTCTGCTCAGACTCCCAACCGAATACCAGGCTGTGCTTTTAAACTAACAAACACGTTAAAAAAGAATAGAAAAGACCATAAGTAATTATAGGATTCTGGATCTCTCACTAGCAGTTAGTGCAATGTTCACAAACTCAAAATTGACTGAACCCCGTTTGGCTACACTGGGGCCCCACTGGGACTAATCCTCTTGTTTAATATAAAAAATAAACAGAACATTACTATCTTCTTGTTTTCCTTTGTACTCAGTTGTTCACATTTTTATTTCACATTGTACAGTTTTTTTTTCTACAAGCTTTGCTTCTACCTTTTTCTATTGTGCTGTCACAGCCTTACAATAGTTAAAACTATGCTATTGTAGTTTATTTCTAAACTAAACAAACTGAAGCTTTAGGAAGGACCCATAGATTGGTAAGGAACCTTTATATTACGTGACCTGATGAGAGATCACCTCACTCATTTACTACAGTGGTCTCTTGTACCACATTTCTCAAAGAAGCCTTTGTTGTGTATTAGCATGCTCTTTTGTCTTTTAGCCTTTGGCTTAACACAGAACCTGCATTTTGGCCTGTTAAACATTTGGGTCTGTTTGCTATATATTCTTAATTAATTAAATGAGAAAAACATATGTATGCATTACAACGTAATTTGAAGTAGATCAGAACATGAAGACTTTACTGATCATGAAGGAAAGTGCCCCAAAGCTGAAAAAAATACTTAATCCAAAATCACAATGTTGCTGTATAACCCTGATCTCATCTAAATGAGAGTGGGTCTTATTGGCCCTCAGTTCACCACAGAAACTGCACTTTCACCCTCTAAAATGTTTCATCCTGCCTGTTTTGCATTTTTTTTACTTAATTAGAAAAAATAACTAAAATATAAAAATATATTTTAAAAAAATACACTGTATGCAGTATAATATTATTAATTCATTATATTAAGACAAATACTTTATTCAAAAAGAAATTACACTGTACAACCCTAATCTCTCCTAAATGATAGAGTATCTTGAACTATTTCACAAAATAAGGTCAGGTGTTATTTCCTCAAGTGTAGAAACAGGCCCACAACATCCAGCGGAAGTTTCACAGCTAAGGCCTGTGCGTGTGTGTGTGTGTGTGTGAGTGTGTGAGTGTGTACGTGTACATGTATATGCAAGAGTACACACAGTTTTTGACCTTCAGCTGACTACAGGTCTTACAAATGGCCACTGACGAAGAAGGCTGAGCCGTATTGGTGAGTGATCTCAGCCAAGGGATTCAGCTTTTTATAAGAAGAAAGTTCTCTGGAAACTTGGGTGAGTCAGTCTGTTGAGAAAAATGGTGCAAGACTGTGTGACATCAACACACACAGAGCAGAAGATTCATGAGACAGGAAAGATTTTTTTGGGTAAGGTGTCATATACATGTTTAGAGGGGGAGGGGGAGGGATAGTGGTGTACATGGTTAGAGGGGGAGGGATTGTTTCAGTTGCACACAAAAGAGGTTTTAAAGAGCTGGTCCATGTTTTATAGAACACATCAACTCTTAAAAGACCAGATGGTTTTGTGAGATGCTAGCCCTTCTGTTGGAACATGCAGTGCATTGAAATTTCACTCTGTATCCTTTTTTCAGGTGGGAACAAGCTGACGGAGCTTTGCTCACATACAGTATACAGTAACTACACTTGAAGAAGGTAATGGTAACACACATGGTAACCCAGGCCATGCCGATACTAAATGTAGTACCATAATGTCACCTGCGATTAACTAAATAAGTAAGTAAATGAATAAATAACCAATTTGAAGCTGGACATCTGTCCTTTTGATCAATAAAAAATGTATATAATCTGATCAACTATAATAAGCCATTAATAGAATTATATTTATTCATCACTATGACTATGAAAAACTAGCAGTCAGGAAATTATTTTGGTTTAAATGTTAAAATATAAAAACCAAACCATTATGAAAACCATAATATCCAACATAACAAAAGAAAGAACTTTATTTTTGTCCTAGATATGCTCAATGCAACAAAAGGAATAGGAGGAAATAAAGGTATACAATAAGGGTTTAAAAATACAGAACAGTAGAAAAGTGCACAAATACTATAAAAATAACTCAAATCTAGAGCAATTTGGACTAATAGCCTGTCTCAATTTTAGATTTGCGGCCCAATCAAAAAACCATCAGTGGTCCTCGGCCCAGTGGTTGAGAAACCTGGATCTAGAGCACCTACACAGTAGATTTTTATTTAAAACTCAAATTTAAAGTTCTCTGTATATTTTGATACTGACTTATCACGTAGGACCATCCTTGACTGCTTAGTTGAGGCTTTGGAAACTATATTTTTAGATGAGTTCCATAAACTGACCCTGAAAAACAATGAAATATGTAGGGCTGGGGCCACTTACTGATTTATCGATAATGTATAAATATGACGGCCACTAACAGATATGAAATGATTAAATGTAAAGTCTGAGTTACAAACCTTTACAATAATGTCTTTCTAGTAGTCCTCTTTTTAAAACTACATTACTGTTAAAGGCTTTTAACATCTAATCTAGGACACACTTTACCACAGTATGTTAATTCAATTAATGTCACTTTGAAGGAACATGAAGGGAGCCTTAACTCTTTAAAGCCAGACACAAAATATGTGATTTAAATCTAAGCCAAAGACACACCTGTACAAAAATGTGACTGTGAAGTGTAAAGGCCTATGCGAGCACAGCACACAATGTGAAATCCTTTCTCTGCATTTAACCCCTTAATCAAGCGAAGCAGCAACACGGCGCCTGGGGTGCAGAGTGTGGGGACGGTCTCTTGCTCACAGGTACCTCAGTGGTGCCACTAGCAAACCTGGGATTCAAACCCACACCCTTCTGATAGCAAAATGGCTTTAACGACCTTTCTTGTCATTCCAGTCATAATTTCCTTTTAGTGTCAGCATTGTGAAAGGCCCTACATCAATGCATTGCACTTCCTTCAGCAATTCGATCTGCTCTCCTTTGCTCAATTGATATGACAAGAATGTGATGTAACAGAAAGCACCAAAATTGTTTACAAGTGTATCTTATAAGCTTCATAACAATTTTGATCAGGCAAAGACTGGAAAAGCCACTCAAAATGAATCATCTGCAAGATGATTCCACCCCTAAGAATGATTGTCAAATTTCTTCCTCAGAAAAGAAGATGCCAGGAATTACTCAAGACCATAATTATTTCACAATGAAGCTAAAACACATGTGAAAATGTGAATGGCCGGCAGAAACGCTAAAGACATTAACGTGGTCGTACTGAGTCAAGACCTGTGACTAGTCATGCCATGGGTCAACAAGGCTGGAGGCACTTACCCAGAAGATAAAGTTAAAGAAAAACAGCAGGAATTTCACACACTTCATTCCACCCTCCACAGCCATGGTGCTTCAGTCTGAAAAAAAAAAAAATAAATAAAAATAAAAATTACAGCAAAACAATTTAATTACATTCAAACATTTCAGTTCCTTAAAAATATCTGAAGGTGTGCCATGACAAAAATGTAGATCTGTGATAATTGACACTGTCTCAATCGGGGTATTTCAGTTTTCAAAGGTTTGTAACTTTGTTTGTAAGTTGGAACTGCCAATATGCACACACTGGCAGTGCTGAATAAAAATGATAAAAACTATTCCGAATTTTTATTCAGTAGGACAAATTAAACTAAACTATTCAGTAAAAATAAGTAATTAGTCAAAGGGCTAACATTCATTTAGTTCCTTCTTGTTGCAGTTTTCTATTTACAGGCTTACTGTTACAGATCTACATTACGATTAAGGCACAGTTGGCCAATATTGCAACCTGCTTAGGAAACCAAACTGTGGCGTAAATTATTGCGCTAATAACAACCCACTGTTCTCCACTGCAGTAACATCAGGATGAACAGCAAAAAAACACAAAGCCCCTGACTGGCCCACCCGAAAGTCCATCGTGTCACACATCTGGTCTTCTAGGTTTTGTTTAAACTGTAGTTTGGTCCCAGTCTGGGACCATCCTGCTCTATTCACCAAAAATAGTCTAGATGTCTAGAGTATGTTGGAGCTCAAAAATTGTTTCTATGAGTAAAAAGCATAAATAACTAAAGCAGCTATGACCACATAATTTAGAAATCAGCAATAAAAAATGAATCACCCATGATCTGGTGCCAAGCTGTATGATCACATATATTGTAAATCATCTTGATATCCTAGAGTAAGAACCCTTTGTATACTTTATATTGTTCTGATCTCTGTGCAGCAATTTCCTCCAAGGTCAATACAGCTATTTCATTCTGATGGTATTTTTGGAACACACTGTGTTTTAATACCTTTACAATAATGTCTATCTAGTTGTTTATGCTTGCTCCTCTTTGTAAAACTACATTACTGTTAAAGTCATTTCTACCCATTAGCTTTGAAACAACTGATTAAAACAGCAAAATGATTGGTCGATTATTCTATTATAATGACTAACCACAGCTGTACTCATTATTAGAAATAAATACTGTAATTTAAAATAAGCTCCAAAATAGGTAGCATGTTATTGTTTTCTGATATTTTTCTAATGTGTAGGTCATACTGGGTTAATTTGAAAAAAAAAAAGAACGATAACACGCCCTCAGTACAGGTAATAAAAAAAAAAAGTAGGTCAGAAACGCAAAGGGCAACATGTACCATTATCAACCAAGGGATGAAATTGAGGGTCCATGGTAGAAATTACAGTTATATTTTTCACAAGATATTTCTCTATGACTTCAAAAGGTCTATGTGTTTCAGAAAAAATTATCCTATTGAGAAATAACCCCCTTTCTGTCTGCTCATCAGGGTTATGAACAAAGGCATTAATTATATACAGAGGTTCACAGGAGCAAACAAAGCTGAAAACCTAATGAGATCAAGGCAAATTAAGAAAGCCTGTGGTTAATAAATAACAAAACACAGCAGAATCAAAGTATGCATATTAAATCACAAGGTGACCCTGTGTATGTAAGATTGGCTTTATCCTCGAGACTGGAGCAAAGTCCAAGCCACAAGAACACAGGCCTTCAACTCATTTCTCCTCATGAAAAAAAAAAAATTGCCATAACCAATAACATTTAAAAGTCTGGTTCCATGTGCTCAGGCTGAGAGACTTTTATAAAAACAGGTGTGTTTATATGTAAAGAAAATTCTATTTTAATGTATGCTTTAAGAGTATTAAAAAACAAACAAACAAAAAACTTTTACTTAAACTAAGATATAGAGATATGAATTGAAAGCAGGTTTTACTCTGATCCATTGTGATATTGGCTTTTATTTTTATTTCCTAATTCATTTTTTTCCAGTTTAATCTCATTCTGTTCCATTGGTTCAGTTCCTGGGTTGCTTTACTGCCTCTACCTCTCAATTTTACACTTCAGTTTTCTTTCAAGTTTCAAACGTTTTCATCTGAGACCAGAAGGAACTCACATTAACAAAAATTGTGCCTTTAAACTACAGAGGTTTTTTTTTCAGGTCAGGTTTTGGTAGCAACCTGAACTTCTTTCAGTTCCATGATTGCATGAAATTGTTTGATATCTGCTATATTTGTTGTACAACAGTAATATATTTATAGCAGTTATTATAGCATGAAATGTTTTCAAGTGGCTTCACTAGGGCTTTAACAACATTTCTGTGCTAGAAAATGTTTTGTGTTAAAATGTAAACATGGGTATGAATGTATTTACAAAGAGACAGATTTGACTTTTAAAAAAATAATTTTTTTTTATTTCCAAAACATTGCAAAGTCTTTAAGCACATCTGAGTCTGACACTCAGCACCAGTATAAAGTTTCCACTTGCTGCCAACTGTTGGTATCGTAGATTCCGATTAAGTGTGGTGGACCCTCATTATCGACGATACTGAGCTCAAATCGTAATCCCCGTCTCATGAACCGGAGAGAGGGGACTCAGTCGTTTTCTACAAATATCCGTGCAGCTTTGCTGGGCTTTTCATGAGATCTACGGTCAAAATGCGGAATTTGATGATAGTCTATACAGCGCGAAACCAGAGGCTCAAAACAGCCAGAACCGCAAACTGACTCACCATGTCGAGTTTAACTCGGAGCCGCCGCCCAGCAAAACACGCAGGCTGAGACGGCAGGTTCCGACCATTTCCTAACCACAGTTAGAGGCACCAGGTCCATGTGGATGAACTGAGCTACGTTAGCTTAGCTCCTCAACTTGGCCCTGAAGACACAAAGCCCCCATTCACCTCCCTAAACCAAATTATTGCTCCGTCAATTCAGCCTCTACGCTCAATTATACTAATTCTGAACCTAATCGTTGTTTTTACAGTAAAACGAGGCCCAATTAAGTGCAGTTACACAAATCAGCTGAAGATTATAGCTTATATTCTGTTAAATCAAATGTTCGTTACCAACAGTTACCACTTTCTTCGACGTCACACTTTAAACAGAACAAAATCAAGAAATCGTGGAACACTCGCTTACCTTTGATGTCTGATTGAAACGCGTTCGAAACAGAAACTTTCAGAAGTGATGAGAAGATAAGAATTTCTACAGGGTCCCTCGACAGCTGTGACAGTAATGTTAAACTGTATTGTCTGAAAGTTTGGGTCCCTCCCTCGTCTCTGCTCCTGCCTTCTTCTCTCCGTCCTCCTCTCCACCCTCTGCCCTCAGCTTGCAGCGTACACAAATCTTCGCCTGCTATCTTCATGTGACCATGGCGTCATCACACTGTTTACTTTAGTGACTGTGGTGGTGGAGGAGGAGGATGAAGGCCAGGTTTTTTCCCCAAAACTCACCTGGCCATCTTGATTTAGCTTCTGACAATTTCTAGTTTTGCTTCGGAAAGTCTTGATCTCTTTCTGTAGTCCAGGTGTAGGAAGACAGAGTGGTATTGTGGAATCAGAGGACATGTCCCTTTTTACCTCTTAAAAGTGACAAATTAAATGAAAACTCCCATAAAAAACATGTAAACGATAATTTAGAGCGGTGGCAACACAGGTAGATTCACAACAGTGGTGACATGAAACCAGTGATTTCAATACAAATGTAGTCATTTTTTTATTTACCGAAATGACCAGTGAAGCTAATAATGGCAAATAAGTTTTGCTAATCTCTCTCTGATCAAACAATTTTCTAGGTATTTGTTGCCATTCTATGAGGTAACTTCGATGGACTGGACACTTTGGACATCTGATTCAGAAATAATTCTGACTCAGTATTTCATATTAACCAGCGTTCAGCCTTCATCGGAATGGTTTAATTTTACAGTTTTTTGTAAAATCCTTTTCTATACCCAATACTTCATGAATCAGCATACCAAGGCCTATAGTTCTCAAGAAATAATCTGCAATACGATCTCCAACTTTGTTCAAGTAGAAGTTTTGTCTTGTATAACGTCCTTACACACCTGAACCAGATAATCTAGATGCGTCATAGGAGGTGAATTAAGTCCAGGTTACAAAACATGAACTCAAATATTTGGTAAAATTAAACAAATGCAGTTCATTATTAAGTTCTGTGCAGGAGCTGGAGAATAAAAAAGGGAAAAACATTCAAATGTTACTGGCTGTGTGAGTTCAGGACTGGAATTTCAGGTTCTTTCAGTCTGGATAAAACGTACAGCTGACCACTTTTAAGACGGTTCACATGGTTCATAGCACTGCAGGCAAAGCAGCTTGACACAAAGCAAAGCGGTCACCAGTTGCCTTCTCCCCCTTAACACTCCAACCCAACAGGACCTCCTGAAGAAGCTCATTACGCAGAGCCGGTGTTGCAAATTTTGGCTGGAACTAGACTTCTCATGACCAAGCATGGCGACCGCTGCCTTAACCCAGTGGAATTTGGTCATCTAAAACCACACTGTGAACCTTAAAGTCAAATAAAGGAAATTTAGAACACACCCAAAAGGTATACTTAACACATCGAAAACATCTTTAAGTTCAGTAAAAATCCTAAAGTCCTCGGGCAAAGCACAGTTAACCCAATCTTTGATTTTGGCTTAAAAAAAAAGCAAGGATACAAATGATTTAATAAACTGATGGCCTAAATCAGACACAGACAAAAAATACAGTACAAACGTTAAGTGACTTTACCTATGTTGTGTAAATGAGGTTCTGGGGGGCTGGACTGGGGAAGGATTGTTAGGAGGGGATTTTGAAAAGAAACACCGAGGGGAGTTCAGGAGGAGCATGACTCATTCTGACTCAGATCTTATTGACAGTCTGGTCAGTCATAAATGAAACAGATACTGAGGAATTTTAAACATCTGATAAAGATACTGATTATGATTTTGAAAAGGAGGTTTTATAGGTCATGTAAAAATACACAAAGGTTAGGGGTTGGTTACAGATGAGGAGGATTCTGTTCAGGTTTGTGGAAGAACTTTATTCTGACCTGATTATCAAACACTCACCATGCTAAATATTTCAAATGAAGCAGTACATGATTATAAAAAATACTGCTTGTAGTTACCCACACTTTATGACTTTTCAGCTTCAAAGTCTAATCAGGAAATATGGGGTTTTGTATGCTTAGTCATTATGCTTAGTTATACACGGGATGGACAGTAGAACTGAGCCCATTTAGGAAGTGTAACAGTATTGAGAATGAGAAAGATGGAGCTAGACAGATAGAGTGAATAGAGAGAGGGAGAGAGAGAGAGTGTATGAAGATAATAATATATAGGAGACAAAAGGTAGCAGTAAAATTATTAACAGAGTATTGATTGGCCTTTTCAAAGCAACTTAAAATAACACTTGGTAGTGAAGAAGACAGAATGTCTTGTTTGAAGCATATGAAACAGTGCCATGATGTGGTCATACAAAGAACAACTTTTAAAACTGAGAAATGAAGTCCAGGCATTTTCCATTTACAGGTATAGCGTTGTTCATTTACCAAAATTAGCTTTAAAGTGTCTCAAACCTTCACTCTTATCCATTTTTCCTACTTTCTAACCTATCAATCTTAAGTAGTAACACTTCACCTGCTGCATAATAAATCCCACCCCTGATAGGTGCCGCTGTAACAAGATGTTATTTCTTTCAATGTTTGGGTGGATTACTGCTGTTTTTTATGATAAGAACAATTTATTCTAATGAGACTGTTTGTGCAGTTCAGTTTCCATATTAAGAGTATATGAAAGAGGAAATGGAAGGAACATTTAACAGTGTTTATGTACATTGGTGTTTGTGTATATTTTGGTAAAACTGTTTGGTTTTTTTCCCCATCATACGTCCCTGTCTAACTTTACTCTGCAACCGAACAGGAGAACCTTGTAGCATCTCCTTTCTGTTCAAACATATAGCTCTGGATAAGTGGTCAGATTCTGACCACAGGAATGTAATGACGTAAAGTTTGAGGCAAGCAGGATGCAGGCACAGGACGCAAAATGTTTAATGGTTAGAACAAGTAACATCAGAAACTAAATGAGGGGTCTGAGGTATACAAAAACATGAGATGGTTCATAACACTGCAGGCAAACTACAAAAACACAAGATTTTCCAAAGGATAACAAGAACAGGAGCACCACAGAAACAACAGAGAACATAAACAGGTTCAACCTACACACAAGTAAACCAACACGACCAGAAATGAGTTCCAAAAACAAGTTTCACAAAGAGCAGCAGGACAAGAGGTTCTACAAAAAATTCACACAGATTGAAATGTGGGGGTATAAATCATGCATCATGCATACCCCTCATTAAGGAAATGAGACCACCTGGGTAGGGGTGGAAGCAGGATCCAGACACAAGTGAATAGGATTAGGAAGGGGGCGGGGCCAAGGCCAATACATACTCACAGGGATCAGACACATAAACAAACAAACAAACAGGGAGAATCCGACCAACATGGACTAGAAAACAGGGACAAGACAGAGCAAAAAGCCAAATAAAACCAGGGAGAATACTACATGGATCAGTACTGGCTGTGTTTTTGGGTGGGAGACCACTGTCACTAGAGAAGGATCTTTTATATTGATGGACATGTAGAGGGGGACTGAAAACTGTACAGCTACAAAGTAAAGTAGTTTTGTAGGCCAGTGAATAAAACTGCAAATGTGTGTGGCTACACGGTTCAAGTGCTTTGGTGCTAAATAAAATCCCTAAAACTGTTCAAAAACGATTAAAACATTTTCAATGAGCCACATTTCATTTGATAAAGAATATTTCCGATAAGACATGGATTGAGTTTATTCTTAAACAAAACACATCTACCACCTCCACCAGCTGAAAGATATCTGAAGCTAATCATAGTGCTTTGTTCATACAGATGCATTAACATTCAACTTTTCTCCAATGTACAGAAAGAAGACAAAAAACAAAATTCTCCAACACATTTCTATTGAATGTCTTCAGTGTTTAATATTCAGTTGTATACAGAATATTGAGCAAGTCAAGGGATGTTTGCATTGTTTAATAGGTTAACTTCATCTACAGTGTCATTCTATTTTAGTGAACATTTATTTGTTGAATGAAACACATAGGAATGTTCCCTGCAGAGGATGTGTACATATTTGCAATCATTAAAACACAATTTTCCTGGGGTTTGCCCAGCTTTTACATACACCTGTATCTAACATAATGAACAAATCTACTGTCTGCCAGAGTGCTGCACAATAACTGTAGCATGTTGTGAGTCATGAGGTTATAATGTGTACAGCCGTGTCCTTCTTTAACATAATGATATAATTAAACATAACAATCAAGTGGATATTATGAACATTACAGTTAGTACAAACTCAATTCATCTTCAGATTCCCATTGATGTAAGAGATCCTGAGCTGCTAATCTTCTTAAACCTATTGGCTGCCGCTATTGCAATATAGTTTTTCTGTATAGAGAAAGAAAGAGAGCGAGACAGAGAGAAAGAGGGAGATAGGCAGAGAATGAGAGTGTGAGATTAGAAAGGTGATAGATAGACAGAAAGACCAGAAAGAGAGGAGTGTTACATTGAGAGAAGGAGCAAACAGGGCAAACAGGCAGAGAGAGAGATGGGGGAGACAGAGAGTGTGGAGATAAAGGTGAGAAAGAAAAGAGAGACAGAAAGAGAATTAGAATAAAAAAGATAGAATGCAAAAAATCATTCATGCATGTATGCTTAAGTTTAAATTAAATACAGACTTTTATTACTTAATATGATTAAAAGACATGCACTGAATTGGGAAATGACAATATTTACATATGTGTCCAGTTTATGAAATACATTTTCCTTCAGTCTCTTACCTTCCACAGCCTCCTGGCCATGTACTTCTTTAGCAGGACCTGTGACTTCAGGATGATATTGCTGCCCTTCGCCTTCTCTGATATGTTATTCAGCCAGGGGTGTTTGAGACACTGAGTAGCACTGAGACGACCGCTGCAGAGACAGAAAGGGTATGAGACACATGAGTCCAGTTTTACCTATTCCCACTGTTCTATTACACATTAACAGCAGCTGGAGTGCCTAGTGGTTAGGCTGCTGTCCTGCAATTAGAAAGTAAGGGGTACAAATCCCAACTGCTAGCCTTACCACTGAGGTACCCTTGAGCAAGTTACCATCCCCACTGCTTTATTTGGTAAATGGTTTAAATGCAGAGAAAGACGTTCAGGGTACTTGTATGACTATGCATGGGACAAATAAAGATTCTTATCTTATCTAAAAGCCTTATTAAGACTAGTAATTATAGCCAAGTCCTATCACAAAAGGTTTGATTTAGGTGTCTTAGGGAAAACTGTACCTCACCTCCTCTCTTTAATTAGCAGGTTGGAGACAAAGTCTTTGGCCTCAGCAGAGACATGCTCAAATGTGTCCTCGTCAAAGTACCTGTAAAAGAATACAGCATTGGCCACTATCACTGAAAGGATGACACAGAAAATACAACTGTACCCAAAAGTGTGAGGTGTGTAAAAGATCACACTGTTCTAATAAATGGGTATCGTTTTTCAATGCGTACTACTAACCTTAGGATGATGGCACATTTTCAGTGTTCTTTGTTGTTTGGATGAGCTACTAAAACATATATTAGCTCAGAAGCATCGCATTGCGCAATGTAAGTTCGGTTTTACGTAGTGAATAGGAAGAGTTGCCCCGAAAGTATGTGTGTGTGGGCGGAGCATGAGTAGGTCAGTCAGTCACTGTGTTCAAGGTTTGAAGTATTTAAACATTTGAGTTGGTATTGATGACAGCATGCAGGAGACATGGAGCCATACCAGTTGACCGTTAGCACATTGTTGAGAGTCTGGCTGTCATCATCGCCCAGGAAGGGAGAGAGGCCGCTTAGTCTGTGGTGTAAAAGGGAACAGGGTTAGTGCACTTTCTCAGCCTGACGCCCAGCTGTGGGCGCAAAATCCTGCTACAGAGACAGGAGAGAAAATTCTTCATGTCAGTCTCCACAAAGACATCAGTCCACACTCAAGTGCCTTTTATTTTTAACAGCCCTGTACCTCTAAACACTAGACTGGTAGGCTACTAGACTATTAAAGGCAATACACTCCATACATATCCTCAGCACCTAAGATTTCTAAATTCTGTATGTAAAAGAATGAACTGAATAATTCATCAGAAAAATAAAGACAAATTAAATCTGTATTGTTTGGGGGGGGGGGGGGGTTCTGCA
>JBBKCR010172193.1:0-15189 GCA_037577295.1 Ladigesia roloffi | reverse complement strand
TGTGTGTGTGTGTGTGTGTGTGTGTGTGTGTGTGTGTGTGTGTGTGTGTGTGTGTGTGTGTGTGTGTGTGTACTTACTGCAGGTAAAAGACTGAGGATAGTATGTTACTGAGGTTTTATTCGCCTGTGTGGCGTTAACGAGGAAAAGAGGAAAAAGCAAAGCTGGTTGTCTCACTGCCTGCCACGCCTTTTCTTTCGCAGGGATCATTTTTCTGCAGAGAATCTTTGCCTTGCAAACCATTTCATCAGAATCACTTTTGCATGAAGTTCCACTGTCCTGAAATCAGATAGCAGCTCAGGGGCATTCCTGAGTGTCGCTACCGCAACAGGAATATCTCAGTTATGAAAAGTTGGCTGCCTTAACCATTCAAAGTTTAAAAACCTTTCATATTAAGCTTAATTTATATGAACAACTACAGCTGTTCAGCTTCCATATATATATATATATATATATATAGTAGGTAAGATGTGTTTGAAATGCCTTGGATGTTGCTTCCGATCTGTTTGAGTTAAGAAGAATGAGTTTTAAATAGGTTTAGGCAACAAGGATTAATCGCTCCAAATTTTCCTTAAGATTCTGGATTTGTGCAATGATGTTAGTTACTAGGTGGCGCTAAATCATATGTGACTCCCAACGTGACTTATATAAAGACCTAGTATTTAATACTCTTATTATTTTGTATTCCATTTTGCTGTGCATTTGTTCATAACTCACGTATAATAGAAGTCAATTGGCATACGTTAAAATGGTGGAACCATAAAATCTCCATTGAAAATCCATCAGAAAGATCTGAAAAATGTGAAACATCTAAACTGATAGCAAAGGAAGGTTTAGAATTATGTACGGGACTGTAAATAAAGATTTCCTATTGGTGGTCCAGGATGAGGCTGCAGGAACCTGCAGGTCTAATTTAGTTTTATGGCATTGATGTGAGATTAGGTTCTTCTGATTATAAACACTTCAGGGTAAAGGTTGGTTTCTAGCTGTGTTAAAAAGTGCAGCAATTAAAGAATATGCTAAAAACGTGACATGAGTTCAGGTGTGGCTCCTGAACAGCAGAGCTAAATTTGACACGTGTTTAAAAATTTGCAGATCTTCAAGGATGATTAGAAAAGAAGAGGGTGCTTTGAAAGTCATCTGAGGACAGGAGATCAAGCTTTGAAAGCATTTAAATGAAGAATAATATCGGTTCTGATGGGTTTGAGTCCAGAAGCTTGAGGTTCTAATGGTTTTGAGTCCAGATGAATGAGGTTCTGATGGGATTGAGTCCAGAAGAATGAGGTTCTGATGAGTGTGGGGTCACAAGATTGAGGTTTTGATGGGTTTATGTCCAGAAGAATGAGGTTCTGACAGGTTTGTGTCCAGAAGAATGAGGTTCTGATGGGTTTGAATCCAGAAGCATTATGTTCTGATGGGTTTGACTCCAAAAGAATGAAGTTCTGATAGGTTTGAGTCCAGAAGAATGCGGTTCTGATGGGATTGAGTTCATAAGAATGAGGTTCTGATGGGTTTGAGTCCAGAAGATTGAAGTTCTGATGGGTCCAGAAGAATGAGGTTCTAATGGGTTTGAGTCCAGAAGAATGAGGTTCAGATGGGTTTGAGTCCAGAAGAATGGAGATCAAATGAGTTTGAGATCATAGAATTGATGATCTGATGAGTTTGAGTCCAGAAGAATGGTGTTTGGATGGGTTTGTGCTCAGAGGAATATTGGTTCATATGAATTTGGGTTCAGAAGAATTCATTTCTGTTGAGTGTAAGTTCAGAAGAATGAGGTACAGATAAATTTGAGTCCAGAAGACTGAGGTTTTAGTAGATTTGGCTCTAGAGGTTTAAATGAGTTTGTGATCAGAAGAAAGAGATTCATATGGATTTGAGTTCAGAAGTTCTAAATGTTTTGAGATCAGATTAATTTCTGATGGGTGTGAGTGCCCATCTGTCATAGGCTGAGGAGACCTGTGGGGTTTAACCCTTCACAAACGGATTTTCTGAGTCTAAATTGCAGACTACAAAACATTTTTTCCTTTTTTTGTGTTGGGTCGGGTTGGGCTGGGTTGTGTTGGTTGTGTTGTGTTTGGTGGGGCTGGGTTGTGTTGTGTCTGGTTGTGTTGGGCTGGATTGTGTTGTGTTTGGTTGTGTTGTGTTAGGCTGGGTTGTGTTGTGTTTGGTTGTGTTGGGTTGTGTTGGGCTTTGTTGTGTTGTGTCTGGTTGTGTTGGGCTGGGTTGTGATGAGTTTTGGTTGTGTTGGGTGTTGGGTTTTGTTGGGTTGGGTTGTATTGTGTTTGGATGTGTTGAGTTGGGCTAGGTTGTGTTGGGCTGGGTTGTGTTGGGCTGGGTTGTGTTGTGTTGGGCTGGGTTGTTTTGAGTTTCGTTGCATTGTGTGTTGGGTTGTGTTGGGCTGGGTTGTGTTGTGTTTGGTTGTGTTGGGCTGGATTGTGTTGTGTCTGGTTGTGTTGGGTTGTGTTGGGCTGGGTTGTGTTGTGTTTGGTTGTGTTGGTTTGTGTTGTGTTGTGTTTGGTTGTGTTGGACTGGGTTGTGTTTGGTTGTGTTGAGTTATGTTGTGTTGTGTTGGGCTGGGTTGTGTTGTGTTTGGTTGTGTTGGGCTGGGTTGTCTTGTGCTTGGTTTTGTTGTGTTTTGTTGTGTTGGGCTGGATTGTGTTGTGTCTGGTTGTGTTGTGCTGAGTTGTGTTGTGTTGGACTGGGTTGTGTTGTGTTTGGTTGTTTTGGGTTGTGTTGGGCTGGGTTGTGTTGTACTTGGTTGTGTTGGGCTGGGTTATGTTGTGTTTGGTTGTGTTGGGCTGGGTTGTGTTGTGTTTTGTGGTGCCTGGTTGTGTACTAGAACCCTCTTTCAGAATTTTCTCCCTCATTCAAACAGTTTTTAATAGTTCTCCTTGTGTTTGCACTGTTCTATAATTTTCTACTCTGATCCACATTGTTCTAAAAGGTTCTCTGTTATGAACTCGTTCTCACAATTCCAGAATATTCACTCTGATGCATGTGATTCTAGGACATCCTCCTGCTTTCATGCATTTAAATACGTTTTCTCCTTGATTCATTCAGTTCTAGAACATTTTCCCTCCGTGCCTTTTTCTAGAAAGTTCTCCCTCAATGACACAGTTTAAAGAAGCTCTCCCTAAATCACACTGTTCTAGAATGTCCTCCCTCAATCACACTGATCCAGAATACGTTCTCTCTGGTTTGATGTGTCAATTCCTGTTTTAGAATTCCTTCCGATCCTTCCACGTTCTAAACAACAATCTACACTGACAGAGAGGGACTGAGAGAGTGAGAGAATGAGAGAGGGGGATGAGAAAGAGAGAGAGAATGGGTAAAGAGAGGGGAACAATGGAGAAAGAGAGAAAGAGAGAAAACAGGTAAGTAAAAGGGGGGAAAAGAGAAAATGTGTAAGTAGAGAGGGAAAGAGAAGAAAAACAGTGAGAGGAATGGGCGTGTCCGTCTGTCAACCCCGCCCCCTCTATTCTGACATCACGACCAGGACTGAGTTGTTGAAAGCGTCCTGTGCGGAGCTGCGTTCGTAGAGTTGACGTTTACACACACACCCATACACACACTCTCTCGTTCACACACACACCGAGGCCCCGGAGCGCGCGGGGATGGAGCTGGCCGCGGCGGGAGAGCGCGTCTTCGCCGTGGAGAGCATCGAAAAGAGACGAATCCGGAAGGTTCGTGTGTGTGAGTGTGTGTGCACGAGAGCTGCTGTTTTTTTCGCACAGTGTGTATTCAATCTTCTCCGCACTGAACCGACTGGAGAAGGTGGAGCGCGGTGTGCGGTGTGTGTAGGGGGTAAAGATGGAGGGTGTGTGCGTGTGTGAGGGAGATGGAAAGGAGAAGCTCACGCGCTGTCTGTGTCCGCAGGGCCAGTCCGAGTACCTGGTGAAGTGGAGGGGCTGGTCTCCCAGGTGAGTGTAGATATATGTGTGTATGTGTATATATGTGTGTGTAAGAAAGAGTGAGAGAGAGGGAGGAAGATATGAACTTCATCCCGCGCGTTCTCTGCTCATGCCGCTTGTGCTCGAGCTCCTCTCTCCCCTGCAGCGCGAGGCGTCCGGGGGGCGCGACGTTGTTTGCTTTTACATTTTAATATGTTTTCTGCTGTGCATGCGTCGCATCTATGTGTTTGGGTGTTCGTGTTTGTGTGTGTGTGTCTGTGTCCACCCACTGCTGCCAAAACGCTCGCGCTGCTTCCTCCCCTCTGAAAATGACAGCCACGTTTAACTGGAGCTGGTGATATTCACGTGACACCCCGTCCACCCCCCCTCCCCCCTTTTTTTTAATAGGTACAACACGTGGGAGCCGGAGGAGAACATCCTGGACCCGCGCCTGCTGGTGGCCTTTCAAAACAGGTGAAGTGGAGAAAGCTCTCTCTCTATTTCTCTCTTTCTTTCTCTTTCTCTCTCTCTCTCTCTCTGTCTCTCTCTCTCTCTGTCTCCCTGTCTTTCGCTCTCACTGTCGCTCTCTCTCTTTCTCAGTCTCTCTCTCTATCTTTCTGTCTGTCTCTCTGTCAGAGGGAGGGCGCACGAGCAAACGAGCGGGAGTGATATGCGCGCGTGCGCAGATTTGAACCGTGGCACTATACGGTTTCTGAACTGTGGCACATTTCACACTCGCACACACACATATACACACATGCACATATGGGGTGGAGAGTTGCAAACTTTATGTGGTCAAGTGTGCACCCCTCCTTTCATACTTAGCTTCTAGAGATCCAGACGTTCTTGTATGTTACTGTGTGTCTTGAGGAAGAGTTCTCCAGGCTTCCTGAAGGACTTCCAGAGTCCTCATTTCCAGTCCAGTCCCTGAACCGGACCAGTTTCAGAGGAATGTTTCTGCTGGTTAAGACACACAGTGACCTATGTATGAATTAATGAAGCAGAACAATGAGCATCTAACTGAAGTCCTGAACCAGTGAAGAACCAGGAGCAGATGGTTCCAGATGATCAGGCAGTTTGACATAGCAAAATATTAAGAAACAAGGTCTGATTAAAACTTTACAGTACAGAGTGGGAATTCCCAGTTGAAACGAAAAACTGAAAATCTGTAAAAAAAAGTAAATGACAAATACACACTTTACGTAAAATGAATTTAACACTAATGATTGCGATGCGTGATCTGACACAGGAAGAGTGACAGTTCCACTTGGCTGATTTTTTCACTCTATTCCTAACACACACACAGATATTTATACACACACTCCGAATTTACTTAGGCTTTACGGTTTTTAAGTGGCATTTTAAATGATGTTTTAAATTTAATTTGTTTTAAGTGGTGTTTTAAATTATGTTTTAAATGGTGTTTCAGTGGTGTTTTAAATTGTGTTTTAAATGTTGTTTTAAATAGTGATTTAAATGTGGTTTTAAGGGGTGTTTTAAATGTTGTTTTTAGTGGTGTTTTAAACAGTGTTATAAGCGTTATTTTAAATTGTGTTTTAAGTGGTGTTTTGAACAGTATTTTGTTCTTGTGTTTTAAATGGTGTTTAAGTGGTGTTTTAATTGGTGTTTTGATTGGTGTTTTAAGTTGTGTTTGTTTTAATTGGTGTTTTAATTGGTGTTTTAATTGGTGTTTTAAGTAGTGTTTTAATTGGTGTTTTAATTGGTGTTTTAATTGGTGTTTTAAGTGGTGTTTTAATTGGTGTTTTAAATGGTGTTTTAAATGGTGTTTTAAATGGTGTTTTAAATAATGTTTGAGTGGTGATTTAAATGTTGTTTTAAGTGGTGATTTAAATGTTGTTTTAAATGTTGTTTTTAGTGTTGTTTTAAACATTGTTTTAAGTAAAATAGGCACCAGCCAGATCACACAGCACTAGAATAGGTGCCCTATACCACCCCCCAAAAAATTCCTCACATTTGATTCTAACTGGCAGCTGCTTGGGCCATTAGCGGTCCCCCTCTGGGACAGGGTTTACCAGGAGAGCGGGATGAGGGATTGCGGCTCTCTCTGGAGAGTGTGTGGTTTAATTAGACTCATGTGAGGGAATAAAGGGAGTGTGATGGGAGCGGTGATGAAAAATGTGGGTACGTTTCTGCGTCCCCTGCTGCAGCACGTTCCTCTAATAGCGCTCCTTCTTCAGCAGACTGACTCCTCATCCAGCCTGTGTGGGATTTTTTAACTGGAAAGTTGGACTTTTACTTTGAGGCATTAACCTCTGGCAGGTCTATACAGGTGGATTTGCGTGACGTTAGGTTTTTTATTATCTAAGCTACATACATTTATATAATGAAATACATAGAATACACAGGTATCAACAAACTGCAAAAATATACTTTTTTTTGTGTATATTGAGCACAAGACTCAAAATATTGCTGGAAAGTTGCATGAGCAGTCAGGTGGAAAGCATAGAGGAGCCGGAGTATAAGTGTGTGCTGTAAATATATAGTTAATCACCAAAAATACAGTATCATACAGTACACTGTACACATTCTTTGAAGGAGTAGAAGCAGGACAAATGTGTGAAATTGCAGAAATCCACCAGATTGAATCTTGATTATAAGAAAATGGTCTTTGTAGGCGTGTAACAGCAGGGACAGCGATAAAGGTCACTATGACATTGACTTGAATAGGAAGAGGTGCTCAGGGAGTCGTGTTTATCTTTGTGGAGTGTGAAGGGCTCATACCTTGTACTGGTATTCCTACACAATTCAGTATGAGGCACAGTGGGTAATTTTTTCCAGGTTCTGCAATTCCGTCTCAAAAACAGTGAGTGTGTTTGAGGAGGGAAACCACCAAACTGTACAGGACAAAGCACCTGTAGTTGGAACCTCCATCAGTGATGTCAGGACTGGGGAGTCTGCTGGTCTTTTTTGCTAATATGGTTCATTTTAAGCAAATTTTCTTTGGGATAAATAAAGCGTTCTGATTCGGATTCTGTCCTCGGGCACTTTAATGCAGAAGACGAGGCTTGGAAATCATGAGTAGAGCCTGAAATCGTTTTCTTCTGCTTCTGCAGGGAGCATCAGGAGCAGATGCTGAGGTACCGCAAAAGAGGCCCAAAACCGAAGCCTCTTCTTCTGCAGGTGAGAAATTGGACTTTCTACGGTGGGGGCCCTGGTCCAAACCATCCAATTTTATTTCATCCCGGTGTCTGCAGAGCCTGTATGTTTATCATGGGAAACCTGAGCAGAATATCCGACTCACCAATTTCTCTGTACTTTACTGCACACTGTGAACAAAATATGACTCAGACTGGTGTGCTGTACATGTGCTGTAGACCAATGTTTCCCAACCTTTTCAACATTAAGGCCCACCTATCTATCACAGCATGTTGCCAAGGCCCACGTGGACAAATTTGATCATCTTAAAATAACCAACTGCGGACCAATGGCCTGTCTCAATTTTTGGTTTGCGGCCTAATCAAAAACCTGGCCCATCAGTGGTTGGGAAACCTGGCTGTAGAAGAATGCTGTGAATAAAAACAGGACAGTCAAGTATAGATAGTAATAAAGATAGTATAAAATTATCATGTACACATACGTATATTATGCTCAGTAATGTAAGTATGCTAGAATGTTTAGACACTTGTAATGAATTAAGTGTGTAGCGTCCAGTCCTGCAGTCCTGAGCTCTCATTGCTCTGCTTGTGTTTTTTTGTTGAATTTCAATTCCAATTCAGGTCCCATCGTTTGCTAAGAGGTCCAGTATCCTTAACAGCCTGCAGGAGGCATCGCAAGACAGCAGCAACTGCATCAAACTGGCAACGGACCAGCAGTACCAGCTGAGCAGCAACAAGCAGTACCCGTACCAGCCCATCTGCAAGGAGAGCATAGCGGACCCTCTGATCAATGGGAAAAACCAACACTTCTACCAGCTGAACAGCAGGAAACACCACCACTACCAGCCCGAGCCGAAGATGTACCAGGCCGATGTGGCGAAGGAGGGCTCTATCCTTCCTCAGGCCCTCCAGCAGAAATGGGTTCAAGACAAGGACTCGGGATGCCTCAGGAAAGTGCGGGACATTGCGATGGAGCTCGAGAAGTTTCCAGCCAACCTCGGCAGTTGTGGAAAGTCGAAGCTTGCCAAGGAGGATCTGGCCCGGCCCAACGGAGCAAGCAGTCGCATGAAGATCGTCAAGAACAAGAACAACAATGGTCGAATCGTCATTGTCATGAGCAAGTACATGGAAAACGGAACCCAAGCTGCCAAAATAAAAAACGGGGAAGCGGACACAAGGGTGCGGAAGCCACTGCAGGAGCGGTCTGAGGTGGTGGACGGTGCCATGGAGAAGAACACGCACCCCAAGAAGCACAGCCTGGACGATGACCAGAAACAGGACCAGAAACAGGACAGCAAAGTGGACCAACCTTGTGGATTAATGAGTGGTGTGTCCCACCCAACTATGAAGGATCCGGTAACATCCAGGCCAGGGCTAACTGAGGGGTTATGCCCTTCAGGGCAAGAAGATCAACCTCTTTCGCTGGTGACCAAGACAAACCTGAACCTGAAGCCCCTGGAAGAGGGTCTCTTTCCTCCTTTGGAGCACAGGAACAACCAGAAGAGGCGCCACTCGGTTCCAGACAGCGGACAGGACAGCGAGGCCAAAAGGTTTTTGAGTTCTCGGAGTATAAGTGCACCAAATGCTGAGAGTAAGGATTCACACCAACACTCAAACGGACACACTTTTCTCTCGGACAGTCAGGACGAGCCCATAGATCTGAGCTGTTCACGGTCAAGGAAAGACATGAACTCTCAGACAAGCGAGAAAACGTCCAAAGATGAGGCGGGACCTCGGACAAAACAAACAGCATCAGAACCTATCCCGAGCTTCGCGCCTTTTCTCGGGAATATAATAATCACAGACGTGACTGCGAACTGCCTCACCGTGACGTTTAAAGAGTATGTGACTGTCTAGAAGTGATTAACAAAACCTACAGAACTACTGATGTGATCGTTTGTAAATATTCTAAAGTAGGCCTATCTGTTTCATTGTTTTTAGAAGTTTTTTGTCCTACATTTCCAATTCCTGCTAGCCAATCCATTTTAGTGTCTTTGAGTCAGCAAAGTTTCTGCCTGTGACTCTTTTCTGAAGCACTTATGTATGTAATGTTATGTAATGTGAAATATTTTTAACATGCTCTGAACTTTCAGAATTTTTAAAGCGCTTTTACACACAGAGTGTGTCCCTGATTTCACCTGAGCAAATTAAAAGCTTATTTTTGTGTGTCTGTAGCTTCTCAGTCTCAGTGTGTTTGTGTGCGTGTGTGTGTGTGTGTGTGTATGGGTGGGTTGGTGGGCGCTTGTGACAGGGGCTGTGCATGTGGGTGGTCAGAATTACAATATTTTCTCCTGTAATGCTCGTCTACACTGTTGCATTGTTGGTGATTTCCTCATCAGCGCTCCTGGGTTCAAAGAAGGCCGTTGTCATGGTGACCAAAAACCAAAGTGATTATTTTCTGACATTGGCAGTACTTCATGACAACCGTCTCAGTCTGTGTACTGCTACGACTACTGACCACAGCACACACTTTCATATATCTACACACATTCATGCACACCCTCATACACACCATCGTACAGCTACACACCTTCACACACACATCATACATCTACATATCCTCACACACACCATCGCACAGGTACAGACCATCATACACCTACACACCCTCACACACATCATCATACATCTACACACCCTCACACAAACTATCGTTTATAATTATACCATCTTACAGGTACTCACCATCATACCTCTACACACCCTCACAAACACCATCGTAAACTACATGGTGGCCTGGTGGCGAGAGTATCTAGGCGTTTCCTGAGGGTAAAAGGAACTGGAAACTTTGACTGGCCCCACGCTCAACTGACATAAATCCAACACCTCTGGTGTGCATGGAAGTGTGAGGTTTGTTAAAGGTGTGTGGTATTGTGCTGTGGTGTGTTTGTGTGGTGCTGGTGAGGTGGTGACTAGTAGTGTGTCATGGTGTGTAGTATTGTGTCTTGGTGTGAAGTAGTGTGTCATGGTGTGTAGTAGTGTGTCTTGGTGTGTAGTATTGTGTCTTGGTGTGAAGTAGTGTGTCATGGTGTGTAGTAGTGTGTCTTGGTGTGTAGTAGTGTGTCTTGGTGTGAAGTAGTGTGTCATGGTGTGTAGTGGTGTGTCAAGGTGTGTAGTAGTGTGTCATGGTGTGTAGTATTTTGTCTTGGTGTGCATTAGTGTGTCATGGTGTGTGGTGGGTGTAGGTGCGGTTTCTGTCTGTTGCGGCCGATCCACACCGTTTCGCGATCAGCCAAGTTAGCACGAGCCGAGAGCCAAGGCAGGAGCTGAACCGAGTCGAGCCGAGCCGAACCAAACCGAGAGTCGAGCGGAGCCGAACCAAACTGAGAGTCGAGTCGAGCCGAACCGAACCGAGAGCCGAGCCGATACCAAGCACGCGAGGAGAAGGAGATGGAGGAAGATGGCGGTGATCTGTCACCCAGTTTAAAGCTGCGGTCTAGAAAATAACTTCTGCCCGAGAGAGAGAGAGAAATAAAAGAGAGAGAGGAATAGACATATACATGTATAAATGTGTGTGTGTGTGTGTTTCTGTACGTCTTTATAGACTGCTCTCTCACTGTGTATATACAGCGCCTGTCTCAGTCTCAATACATCTTTATTATACACCACTGTTATACACCATTATTATACACCTCTGTTATACACCTTTATTATACACCACTGTTATACACCATTATTATACACCTCTGTTATACACCTTTATTATACACCACTATTATACACCATTATTATACACCTTTAATTATACACCATTATTATACACCTTCATTATACACCACTATTATACACCATTATTATACACCTTTAATTATACACCATTATTATACACCTTCATTATACACCACTGTGATACACGATTATTATACACCTTTAATTATACACCATTATTATACACCTTCATTATACACCACTGTGATACACGATTATTATACACCACTATTATACATCAATATTATATACCGCTATTATACACCATTATTATACAATTTTATTATACATCTTTTTATACACCACTGTTATACACCATTGTTATAACCATTATTATATATCATTACTATACACCACTATTATACATCAATATTATATACCGCTATTATACACCATTATTATACACCTTCATTAGACACCACTGTAATACACGATTATTATACACCACTATTATACATCAATTTTATAAACCATTATTATATACCACTATTATACACCATTATTATACACTTTTATTATACACCTTTTTATACACCACTGTTATACACCATTGTTATAACCATTATTATGTATCATTACTTTACACCACTATTATAACCCTTAATTATACTCCACTGTTTTACACCATTATTATTTATTATACACCTTCAATATACACCACTGTTATACTCCCTTATTATTTAATATACACCTTCATTGTGAAACCACTATATACACCATTATTATACAACATTAATAATACACCATTATTATACACCTTCATTATACACCACTGTATTACACGATTATTATACACCACTATTATACATAATTATTATTCACCATTATTATAACCATTATTATATATCATTACTATACACCATTATTATGATCCTTAATTATACTCCACTGCTTTACACTATTATTATACACCACTGTTATACACCATTGCTATACATCATTATTATACACCTTTATTATACACCTATATTATATACCATTATTATATGCCATTATTATAAACCACTGTGGTTCACCATTATTATACACCACTGAGATGCACTATAAACCACAGTTATTCAACATTATTATACACGTTTATTATACACCTATATTATATACCATTATTATATGTCATTATTATACACCACTGTGGTACACCATTATTATACACCACTGAGATGCACTATTATTATAAACCACAGTTATACAACATTATTATACACTATCATAAGCCACTATTTTACAACATTATTACACACTATTATTGTTCACAACTTTTATACATAATTATTATACACCACTGTAATACCCCAAAATTATATAACATTATTATACAGCATTATTATACAGCAATATTATACACCATTATTATACACCACTATTGTACATCATTTTTATACACCACTATTATACAATATAACTAAATACAATAATCTGTTATACACCATTATTAATTATACACCATAATTATATTAATTATACACCATAATTATACAGAATTATTATAGAACATTTTAAAAGGTACACCTTTATTATACAACACTATTAGATGAATTAAACATCATAAATTTGCACCATTATTATACAACATAATTATAGAACATTATTGTATACCATTATTATAATATATATTACACTATTTTATACACCATTATCATTCAACATTATTACACTATTACTATGCAGCGTTATAATGTACATTTCTTATACACAATTATTATACATTATTATTATACATCAATATTATTAACCAATATAGTACACAATTATTATACCCCATTGTATACACCATCATTTTACACCATTTTGACACACTATTATTATACAGCTTTATTATACATCATAATTATTACCAATTAGTATGCACTATTATTATACACCATAATTATTCTCCATTATTATATAGCATTGTTATAAACTCGACTAGTTTTTAATAAAAAAATAAGAAATACAGACAAATAAATAAAGCCTGATACACACGGCGTCACTACCTAAATAAATGAATAAATCCATACATACATACGTACATACGTCATACATAAAATGCTGCGCGGAATTCTGGACTTTCCGACTTAGACGGCGGGACCCGAATCTTCAGAACTGTGTTTTTTATTCCTGTTTTGAACGCACTCGTGCAGAAAAACGATCTAGAACCATTGTGCACAAGCATGGAACCGAGCGGCACGATCTGTTAATCCTACAGCGCAGCGCGGGAAACATGAAAATGAATGCGAATACGAATATACATATAAATATAAATACAGATACAAATATAAATAAAAAGGAACTGTAAAAAACAACCAATAACTAAGATAAGGTAGATTTCACCCCATGTTTTGAATAAATAATACCCTCATTTTTTGAGCTATAACAGAGTGGAAATAAGAAACCTGCACATATCATTCATCCATACACGTGACAACTTTGTAGCTCTGAGAAACAATATATAGTTATTTTATTAGATTTATTAGAAATGTGATGTCTACCCAGTAATGCAATTAATTAATTAACATCGCAGCTTAGATATGAATTATATACAAATACATTCATGAGCACTATCACCATTCCGTCATGCCCAGTTTTATCGAACATAGCCGTGAATGATAAACGGGGCAAGCAAAACAAACCTATGTCAAGTCGGTTCCTCTTCTAAGTGTCAGAAGAATTTTTCTGTGGCTACTGTTGTCCTCCTAATTATCTAAAGAAGACTCTGTCTTTCTCACATTTTGATAATAAGCCAAAATAATGTTTTTGTAAGTTTGTAGAAAACAAAACAAGATAAATCGTAAATTTATGTTCATATATATATATATAACTCTGCTTTCACTGCTGTAACAGGTATAAACATAAATCACAAATATTTAGATATATAAACAAAGCCCCATAAAATCGGACTGCAAACGGACCTGGAGCCGAATGAAAACAGGAAAACAGTCCAGGTGTCCCAACAATTCACTCCTTTGGTTTAATGTTGAGGCTGTGGGCAGATTTGCTCTAGAGAATTCTTAAAAAGGTTTCTGGAATACAACACTTGAGATTCCTACTTGAGGTGAAGTGTATACCTGTTACTAGTAAAGTGATGTAACTGGAATTTTGGTGTAAGTGGAAACACACCCAAGCTGCCCGTAAAACATTTGCGAAGTCATGATCTAGAACATAAAAACACAACTAAGCCACACTTAGTGTGGAAAAGGACATAAAAATCCTGTACTTGTTCTGTACTCTACTGTACACCACTCACATGCCATGTTACTCAGTATTCTATCGCCGCGCGCAACCAAATTATTTCGCCCACGAAGTTTTGTACGAGATTGAGCCCTCCATTCAGCCTGACATTTTGTAACATTAACATTAAATGCAAATGAACCTTTTGTATTTTAATTGCAAATGACATAGAACACACATCTAAAACCGCACATTACTCACTGTAAAATGCATGAAAACTTCTAAATTCAAAACATGTGGACAGCAAAATAATTCTCTTTTTCAGAATGACCAAACACTGAGGGCCAAATGAATCCCTGTATCGCTCATTATTGTTTCTTTCAATGGACAAATAAAAATAGTTATTTAATAAGTTTTATTTATTATTTAAAAAATAATTATTAAAATGTTTGAGTCTGATCGAAAATACGGAATGTGAAAACGGGATGTAGACAAGATTTGTTTTTAATATGTAATTGCCGGATTTCTAAAAACCGGTTTGATTGTCAATTGAAAAACGAAAAAACAAATAATACGCAGATTAAAAAGACTTAGGGAATATTCAAAACTGTTGTGCATCAGAAAAAAGTAAATCATTAAGCTTTTAGAATGTATCCACCTCAGGAGACTAAAGAAATAACTTGCCTGCGCTAATGTGAAGGGTGATAGTTTGAAGGGTGTGACTGAGATCTCGACTAGTAAGTCGGCAATGTCTGGCTCAAACATAGTGCCGGGAGATTTACAGCAGGGACATATCCCCCACGTTTCAAAACCATTCGTTTTGTCCCCCTAATTTTGTTTAACATTCACCCTACTTAGCAAATGAATCTTCTGGAACATGCCTTTATCCAGCTGGGGTAAAATTCGAGAAGAAAGTGTTGTCGGAGCCGACTGCGGCACTAAGCTCAACAAGCTGACTGCGGGTGTTCTGCCATCTTCTGGTAAAACATAAAATAGCTTGTCCTACACGTGACTTTTATACTGGGGCCAACCATGCAGGCGGGCCCCATATTTTGATTATAAGGCGGAGTGGAATTGTGAACACGGGCCGCAATGGATGTGCCTGTTCTATCACAGTGGATCTTTCTCAGATAAGGAATTATGGATCACAAGAAGGGTGAAGGGGACGACCTTATCCAGAGCGACTCACAAACATTAATTACAGAGACAGTCTTACAGTCATTAGTTACAGAGACGGTCTTACAGTCATTAGTTACAGTCTTACAGTCATTAGTTACAGAGACAGTCTTACAGTCATTAGTTACAGAGACAGTCTCACAGTCATTAGTTAC